>PITA01012996.1:0-59420 GCA_004023965.1 Spilogale gracilis
CTCCTGCCAGGCGGAGGGTTCGGTCGTCAGGTCTCCCGGCCCAGGAGCGGTCGGGAGGGACGGAGAGGCCAAGCAGGTGGCGATTAGGTCAGCCTCGGAACATTCTTGGGCCGCTCCAGTGGATATAAATAACAGACAGGCAGGCTGCGAAAAATCCCAGGGTGGGGGCAAAGAGGGTGAGGGAGAAGGAACGTATTAAAGGTGGGGTGGCAGCATGGCGATCTGGAAAAATCTACCAAAGCTGGTGACGGACAAAGGGGGCGGGGGTGGAGGGCGAAGGGATTTAAGAATGAGTAGTGGTACAAAATCTGGGACTAAGAACACGGAGGGGGAGGAGCTCATGCCTTTTTGCCCCACCCCCACCGCGTCCTCAGATTGGCAGGCAGGGCTGTGCACGTTAAGTGCACGGTTTTGGAGTCCAGGTGTTGCCGACCTACAGATCTTTTCCAAGCTGCTGAAGGTTTCTGGGCCTCAGTTTCCGCACCTGTACAATGGGAATCCTAATGCCTAAAGGGGGGTGACTGTGAGCCTCGCCGGAACTAACGTATAAGAAAGATGTGCTTAGCAAAGAAATATTAAGGCAGTGTAGCGCCCAGTCCTCCTTCCAAGGGGTAAGGGCAGGCCCGATCCCTTCTCACTTCCACGGGTCTTCCAGGCTCTACAAAGGCCGGGAGGGGCAAAGCCGAAATCCGATTCGCTTTAGCCGCGCGTTGCCACCCTGGGGAGTGGGCCCTGGCGCTTCTTCCGTTGGAGCCGATACCCCGTGGCCCGTGCTCCGGGAGTCGCCAGTCGCCGCGATGCCTGCAGACCCTGCGCCCCAGCCTCTGGCGGGTGGGGTCGGGACCGAGGCCGCGAGGAGGGGCGGGGCCCGGGGGCCGGGCTTCCCGGGGGAGGGCCGGGCGCGCTCCGGGAGGCGGCGGCCCCGGCCCCGGAGCGGCAGGACTCCGGCCGGAGCGTGGCCAGACCCCCACCCGCTGAGACGCCCTGGAAGGACGCGGTGAGTGCTGCCCGGGCGGGAACCTGGGGAGGCGGCAGCGGGAGCCGCGAGTCGATCCGCCCTCTCCTCCCGCTCCTGAAGTTTGCAATGGGACCGACTCCCGCCCTGGGAGCCCCCGGCTACCCCACTCCGCGCGAGGACGGCAAGAGCTATCGCCGATCCGAGGGGGTGTCTCATCTGGGGCGCCGCGCACCTCGCGACTTCCCAAGCCAGGAGAGGAGAGGGGGGCGTCGGGGCTGGAGGGCCACACTATCTCCTAGGGCTCCTCAGAGCCCCCAACCTCCCCGGAGACCCCTCTCTCTTTGCAAAGAGCCCTAATTCCTGGGCCGCTGTCCCGGGTCACCTTCTGGAGTCCACGGCGGGGCCGGTCCAGGTAGGGTGCGCCCCCTCCCCTCAGCGGTAATCGGCTGGCCCCACCCCCGCCGAGACCAAGTTCAACAAGTTTGACCAAGAAGTCCTAGAACCTCCATGGCTAGGCCTGGCCCGGCCGCTCCGCGTGGGCTCCTCCGGCTCCGAGTTGTGCAGCTCCGGGCCGACAGAAGTGCGGGTCGAAGGCCGCCGTCCATAAGGGTTGTGGCCAGAGACGGGCAGCCACTGGGCTCCGAGGTTTAGTATGGAGGCTCCGGGTTTGGAGTGCGTCATCAGGGAGCAGGCACCTCAGGCGGCAGGTCGGGTTTCCAAAAGTGCCCCTTTGTTATGCCCCTCCCTGGCCCTGCCTCCTCCCCTTTCCCTGCGCCACCCCTTCCCCCACCCTCTGGGGCGGCTCTGGCTGCTAGTTCCAGCCACTCTAGCCTCGGTACCCGTCTCTGGACCGATTGGCCGCCCTAGGCATCCTAGGGCTGCCGGACCGGCGGGGAGGGGCAGCTGGCAGGAGACCTTGGGCGCAGCCTGTGACTCAGGAGGACGGGCAGGGCAGGATGGCCATGTTCCCTCCCATGGCATGCCCCCAGCTTTTGGAAAGTGGGAGCTGGTCTGTGTGGGGTGGGGGTGGGGGTACCTACCTGCCTTAGGTAGGGAGTGGGTTCTTCCCTGAGTCTCAGGACTACTTATCTTCCCAGCAGGTCCTGGCTACCTGGGCTGGGAAGCATTCATTCTCTGTCTTCAGAGGTCTTGCCTGTGGCAGAGTATGTTCTGGAGACCAGTCTCGGTCTCTGCTGAAGTCAAGAGGCACCGGGTGCCCCTCATGGCAAGCAGGGCCCACCCCCATAGCTAGATCCAGCCAGGGCTGTGGGGCCTGGCTGTGCCTGGGACTCGGGCTTGTGTTTGCTCTGGGAGGCCGGAGGGAGCAGTGCCAGCCCTGCACACACAGCTTGCTCTGTTCTGGGGCCAGAGAGAGGGAATGGGTGAGGGGCATCTCTCCCAGGAGCCGGAGCTGGAGCCGGAGCCTGGAGGCTGGAACAGGCCGGGGCCCAGGCCCCTGGATGCCTGACTGGGACAGCTCCGAAAGGCCCTATGATTTACAGCTGTGGCTCTGTTTCCCTCCATCTGGTTGGCAAGTCCTTTCTGGGTGAATGGGGCAGACTCAAGAGAAAGCAAGGGGAAGTGCTGAGGACCCTGGTGGCCAGCCCCTCTGTCCCTCTCCTGCTCTGTCCCCAGGCCCTGCCACTGCAGGCCTCAGCACTCTCTCCTTAGCTTAGGGCTGGAATGCCTAAGCCAAGCTTTCTCACAGTTGCTATAGCCAGCAGGTTTCCTGGTCCTTAGGGGAATGTCATTTGTTTCTTCATTCAGCTACCAGCTCCAGTGCCTGAAGAAATGCAAATTGGACCCCTTCTGTCCGTGACTGGGGAAAGAACCTCTCCTGTCAGTGACAACCCAATGCAATATATAATATCTAGCCTGAGGAAGGGCTCACAAGGGGCTGTGTGAATGGGGGTGGAGGAAGAGGGTCCTGGAGAAGATGCCTCAGTTTGAGTTTTGAAGGATGGATAGTGGCTTGTCAGTTTGGAGGGGAGCAGTGTGACAGAGCCGTGCTTTGGGGCAGCGGGCACATACTCTGCCCTCATGGGCCCAGTGATGTCCCTTGGGCTTGCTCAGAGGAGGAAGCGGTTTCCTTCTAGGGGCTTGAGGCTGTGCTAGGGACAGCTGAGCCACTGCCAAGAGGCAGGAGGGGAGTGGCCGCATGCCACTGTCCTCTGGCCTCTGGGGTGCTGGCCGTGGGGTTGGAATCCGCTTTGCCCTCCTCTGCGGTTCTGGAGCACACTCTTACAATTGGCTGATGGCCTGTCTGACACCCCTCCCACCACCACCATGTTGCTCCAGACTCTGGGCTTTTTGAGGGCAGGGCTGAGTTACTCATTACCCAGGGAGGCTTGTGGGACCTCAGGGGATGCTATGGAACAAGATGAATGTCCCTTGTGACTGACAGGCCCTTCGCATTTCTTGCTCATTGCCCGGTTTGAGTCTGAGACCAGCCTGAGCACAGAAGACCAGGAGGCAGAATTTCCACCTCACTGGGGAGCCAAGGCTTTCTTAGGAGACAACAGTAAAATGCACTTGTTCATGCTTCTTGGCCAAGATCAGACTCAGGCCTCCTGGCTCCCAGTCTGCTCTTGCAGGCAAAGGGAGTCAGTGGAGCGTGGCCGGGCCCCTCCAACTTGGCCTCGTCTGGTAAAGGGTCGTCTTGTTCAGGGAAAGGCAGTGGGGCCCTACGTGGGCAGGTATCCTCCCCTCTCATCCGTAGTGGGGGAGGGGGGCAACGGGGCCCGCCACCTAATCCCCAGCTGGATCCTGTGACCCGCCTGGCATTCTCCTGGCTGGAATCTGGCACTTCTGACAGCAGTTGCTATATCGGGGGAGCCAGGCACCGCCCTGGACGCTCTAGGTCCCTGCCCTCACCCTGTGGCTTGCTTTTGTCAGCTTCAAGGCAGAATCAAGTGGCAGCTTTGAGAGTTGGACATCCAGGTCCCTGAAGAGATCCCTAGGCCCCAGGTAGGTGGAATGAGGCTGGGTGGGGGAGGTGGTTGACAGACTCAGGGCCCAAGGAAGAGCTTTGAAGTGACCATCCTTTCCTCTATTCCAACCCCTCCCCAGACCTTCCAGACCCCCACCTGTGAAGTCCTAGCTCTGACAGTTCCTTGGATGCTGGAGATAGCTGTGGGGACAAAGTCCAGGAGAGGATTTTTTCTCCTCCCAGAAGTGTGTATCTGACTTCCCTGCTTACCCCTCTGCCCTCCACAGCCCTCATCCGCCACCATTCCGTGCTGCGGGGACATCATGGCTCCAGAAGAAGACGCTGGAGGGGAGGCCCTGGAGGGCAGTTTCTGGGAGGTGAGCAACTGGGTCCTAGGATTGGGGGTGACACAGAAATGCCCATCCCCCTCACCCCGGGCTAGCCACCTGTCCAGGGGAGGAGCCTAGCTCAGTCCCAGCCCTGGAGGGGGCTTCTCTGAAGCAACGCGGCTGTTCTCCTCTCCACCCCAGGCTGGCAACTATAGGCGGACCGTGCAGCGGGTGGAGGATGGGCATCGGCTATGCGGGGACCTGGTCAGCTGCTTCCAAGAGCGTGCCCGCATCGAGAAGGCCTATGCCCAGCAGCTGGCTGATTGGGCCCGCAAGTGGAGGGGCACCGTGGAAAAGGGTGAGCCGGCTCTTGGGCCTCACTGGGAGCAGAGGGCCACTGCAGGGGGGTGGGGGGAGATCAGGCGAGGGAGATTCTACTTTGCACATCTTATGAGAAGTTTGAGGATTCCATGTATGCCTTCCCTTTGAAGAGAGAAGAGCTTCCTGGTTATTCTTACAGTTTTTTTTTTTTTTTTAAAGATTTTATTTTTTTTTGACAGTGAAAAACACAGCTAGAGAGGGAACACAAGCAGGGGGAGTGAGAAGGGGAGAAGCAGGCTTCCCGCCAAGCAGGTAGCCTGATGTGGGGTTCGATCCTGGGTCTCTGGGATCATGACCTGAGCCAAAGGCAGTCGCTTAACCAACTGAGTCACCCAGGCGCCCCTATTCTTACAGTTCTTAAGAATAACCTCACTGTTAAGAGTTTGCAAAGTATGGTTGTGAGTTATTAGTATTTCCAACAGCCCTGTGGTGGAGATGGTCCTGTACTATCCATTTTCTAGAGGAGAATCCAAAAGTTCAGAGAGGCTAGGTGACTTGCCTGAAGTCACACAGCTAGGAAGCACTGAAACTTGAACCTAGGAGCTGGGGATCTTTCCATCCTAATAAGCTCATTCTTCCTTCTGCGGCAATAGAGTGTAGTGGTTGATGGCTCAGAGTTGGGTTTGAATCTCAGCTATAATGTTTTGATCTATTAACTTGTAGCTGTAATGCTTTGGGTATTAGCTTCACTTTTCTGGGCTGCTTTTTGACTCCCAAATGTTGATCGTGTAACACAGGTTTCATGGTGGTGGATAAGGATTCAGTGAGATCTCCTATATCCATAAGTAGCCACCGACCTCTTTGTTGTTCATCTTTGCATCCCCCCGGCTCCCCCCCCCCCCCCCCCCCCCCCCCCCCCCCCCCCCCCCCCCCCCCCCCCCCCCCCCCCCGCCTCCGGGCCGGGCCCCTACGGCAGCACCCTGGGGTGTGGGCTCTTTCTGGCAGAGTCCCTGGCCAGGTCCCAGCCCCTCCCTCCCTGCAGGCCCCCAGTACGGCACGCTAGAGAAGGCCTGGCACGCCTTCTTCACCGCAGCGGAGAGGCTGAGCGCGCTGCACCTGGAGGTGCGGGAAAAGCTGCAGGGCCAGGACAGCGAGCGCGTGCGCGCCTGGCAGCGGGGGGCCTTCCACCGGCCTGTGCTGGGTGGCTTCCGCGAGAGCCGGGCGGCTGAGGATGGCTTCCGCAAGGCCCAGAAGCCATGGCTCAAGAGGCTGAAGGAGGTGAGCCTGGGAGGGATGGGTCCCTTCCTGAATCCGCCTGGGACTGGGGGAAGGGGCGGGACTTGGCGTTGCAGAGTCGGGATTTGTCCCGGTGTGCGACAGGTTGAGGCTTCCAAGAAGAGCTACCATGCAGCGCGGAAAGAGGAGAAGACCGCCCAGACTCGGGAGAGCCACGCAAAGGCCGACAGCGCCGTCTCCCAGGAGCAGCTGCGCAAACTGCAGGAGCGGGTGGAGCGCTGCGCCAAGGAGGCAGAGAAGGTAGCAGGGAGCTGCGGGAAGGCCTCTCCAGCGCCCAGCACTCTTACCGCTTCTATCCTCGTGGGCCACCCACTTTCCAGACCCCCCAGGGATAAGCTCTCACGTTGCCTGCTACCAGAGCGCCCTGTCCTCCAGCTCTGGCTGTCTGCTGCTCAGTTTCCACCTCCTCCATGAAGCCTGTTCTGATTTCAACTCCTCCTTCAAGGTGGACCTCATCTCACCATCCTCATTCCCCAGACTCATAAAGCGGCTATGCCCGTGTCCCCTGCCCTGTTCGGCTGCTGGGGTCCTGGAGGGCCCGAGCTGGGTCTGCGGCCTAATTGCTGCTGGTGCCTCGCCTGGGGTCTCGCCCCCGCCGCACTCTGTAAATAGTAGTGGAGTCCCCAGTGGAAGCAGGTCTGGTCCTCACCAGGGCCTCCTGTCCCACGCAGATGAAAACCCACTACGAGCAGACGCTAGCCGAGCTGCACCGCTACACCCCGCGCTACATGGAAGACATGGAACAGGCCTTTGAGAGCTGCCAGGCAGCAGAGCGCCACCGGCTTCTCTTCTTTAAGGACATGCTGCTCACCTTGCATCAGCACCTCGACCTCTCCAGCAGCGAGAGGTATGGCCTGCGAGGTGGGCGTGGAGGTCTGGGGGTAAAGTGGGATCTGCTCCATCTCCCCCAGGCTCTGGCCAGGTGGAATGAGTTTTTGGGGGGGCGGGTACTCGGGCCTGGGGATCCCCAGCTTGAGGTTTTGCCTTGCGCTGCAGGTTCCATGAACTCCACCGAGACCTGCATCAGGGCATTGAGGCAGCCAGCGACGAAGAGGATCTGCACTGGTGGCGCAGCACCCATGGGCCAGGCATGGCCATGAACTGGCCACAGTTTGAGGTCAGCATTCCGGACTGCCTGGGGCTGGGAGGGGCGGTGGGCTCAGCCTGGACCTCAGGAGGGAGGCTAGGGCTTGGGATGAAGTAGGTGAAGGTCTGAATGGCTCTGGCTGTCACCACAGCCTGCAGCCCAGCCTGACCCTAAGCACTGTCCCCACAGGAGTGGTCCTTGGATACACAGAGGACAATTAGCAGGAAGGAGAAGGGTGGCCGGAGCCCTGATGAGGTTACTCTGACCAGCATCGTGCCCACAAGAGATGGCGCTGCACCCCCACCCCAGTCCCCGAGGTCCCCAGGGTGAGAGCCAGGAACCTGGCTGTGGGGAGGAAGGAGCTCTGCCCCCTTGCCCTGCCCTCTTGCCCTCTGTCTCCGTCCCTTTATTCCTCTTACACCTGAAGTGGGTTGAAAATTGGTATCAAGAACCTTAGGACCTGCTTAGTAGTTGTCATGATGCCAGTGTTCATGGTGGTTTAGCCTGGCCCAGCGGTTCCCACATTCGCGCTCATCTGCTCACGTCAGCCCCAGGTGGCAGGAAGCGCACCAAGCTCACCGGCATGTGTGGCGGAGGTCAGACTAGGATCTTTCAGTTCTTTCCCTCCTGCCTCTCACAGGGTTCTTCCAGAGGGTGAACCCTTTGCCCTGGGTCCTAGACTTTCTTGCTCAAGGTGGTCCTCTTGCCCTGAGCCTGTCACCTTCTGTCTCCTCTCTCTAGTGGTGGGCAGGATGAGGAGTGGTCAGATGAGGAGAACCCCCGGAAGGCTGCCACTGGGGTGCGGGTGCGGGCGCTCTATGACTACGCCGGCCAGGAAGCTGATGAGCTGAGCTTCCGAGCAGGTATTCAGGGACCCCTTTCCTGTTCCTTTCCAGGCTTCAGCTACCCCCTCCCCTACTTTACAACCTGAGCAGGGGTGTGGAAAGGGGAAGCCTGATGCCTGCTTCCCAAGGGCCAGTTGTCTGATTCTGCAAGGTTGCTCAGGTCCAGCCCCTAGGAGTCAGTGTCTGCTCTGAGCTCTCACCGCCCTCTCAAAGTCACCACCTGGAGCCTGCTTGATGCATTCAGGGTCTGGGGTGGGGTGGCTTGCTGACTTTGACCTCTCTTCGCCTGAGGCATGTCCCTTCTCCTAGCTGGGTTCTTTCCTTCTACCCTCTCCGGTTCAGTCCTTGACCCAGTTGCAGAATCTGGACTGGGCCAGGGCAATGGGCAGTGACAAACCCCCTTTCCTCCAGGAGAAGAGCTGCTGAAGATGAGTGAGGAGGATGAGCAGGGCTGGTGCCAGGGCCAGCTGCAGAGTGGCCGCATTGGTCTGTACCCTGCCAATTACGTTGAGTGTGTGGGGGCCTGACCTCCTGTGACAGCCCTTCTGCAGCATTTCTCCACCCTGCATCAGAACCCAGCTTCTATTGGACAGCCGGACCTGAGGGCCCTGGACCATGATGCCCCTTGCTGCCCTTCTGTCCACTGAGGAGGGAGGAAGTCTTGGGACCCAGGGAGGAGGGAGCCTGCATCTAGGAAGGAACTGATAGGCAAGGGCCAACTGAGTCTAGGCTGAGGGGAAGATGGGGAAGTCAGGAGGTGACAGAAGGGCTCAGGGGTGCTGAGGGTGCTCAGGGTGTCCAGGAATGGGTGGTCTCCCCAGGAGCTGTGAACCCAGTTTCTGGTCTCAGTGTTTTGGGGTTCCAGGGGGTGGTCTTGGGGTGAATGCAGTTCTGAGCTAGCAGCACTCTCTTGTGGTTTGTTCTAGTGTGTATTAAACTTGGAAAAAAAACCCTCAGGCTTGTGTATCTTTTCTGATACTCTGCCTTTGCCAGACTGCAGAGTGCTTGTGTATCTTTTCTGATACTCTGCCTTTGCCAGACTGCAGAGTGCATCTGGAGAGGCACTGAGTGGGGAGGGTCTGTGGGCCTAGGGTGTGTTATGGGCAAAGTTTGCCAGCTTGGTATCTGCTCTGGCTGGTGGTATCTGCTCTGGAGACCTTAATCTGGGGTGAGAGGTACTCAAGATTGGGCTAGGTGTCAGGCCGCCAAGGCCAAGCCCGCCAACGTTGGAGGCTGGGTGTTGCGTTCTGGGTTGGAGGGGAGCCCAGCCACTTTGTCTTCCCGTTCAGGCCGGTGGGACCACGAGTGCTTGCTGGAACTGTTAATCATTACTCAAGCATCGGGAACTGGCCCCAGCTGCGGCCCCCAGGCCACCCGCCCCAGCCTCGCAGACCTCGCCTCCTGGGAGGTCGCGCCACCTGCCGGGGGTGGCGGGGTGTCCGGGTGGCGCTCCCCCGAGGTTTGGGTCCTCCGGTGAGCCGTCGCTCCGCCCTGGCTGCGGATTGGCCCCGCCGGGCGCGGCGCGCGTCCCGCGACCATTGTGGAGTTCGGGCTGCCGCGCACTCCGCTCCGGTTCCGCCGGCCGCTCATTGGTCCAGATCCGGACAAATCGCCCCACCCCTGGCTGGCGGGGGCGCTGCGGACCTTCCCGGCCGCGGATTGGCCCATGACAGGACCCGTCGGTCGCGCTGGAGTCTGGGAAGGAGAGAAAATGGCGGCGGAACCGAGCAAGACCGAAATCCAGACTCTTTTCAAGCGGCTTCGCGGGATTCCGACCAACAAGGTGCGCAAGCGGGAGGCTTCTGGGGTCCGGGGCTGGCGGAGAGGGCTTCTCCCGTCTCCCCTGGGACTTGAGGGAGGTAGAGGGGCGGATGTGGGCTGTTCTCCTGGCGTGTCTACGCCCGGCCTCGACTCGGGGCCCCTCACCATTGGCTCATCGCCTCCTCCACCTAGGCCTGCTTCGACTGTGGCGCCAAGAATCCTAGTTGGGCCAGCATCACCTATGGTGTCTTCTTGTGCATTGACTGTTCTGGGGTGCACCGCTCCCTGGGCGTCCATCTCAGCTTCATCAGGTGGGGTCTTCTTGCTTCATCAGGTGGGGTCTTCTTTCTTCGGGGCCGGTCGGGGCTGTGGGTTTAGCAAGGGAGAGTGGCTGCCTCGATTGGACCAATTGGCCAGGGAGGGGTCCGGTGACCGCGTCCGGGAGGGAGCCGCCTTTGTGGGTCCTTTGCCACATAGGCGGTTTGTGTCCGTGTGTAGGTTAAAATTTTCTTTTCTGTTGGTTAAACTTGACACTCCGAGTATTAGTTTCCGGGAAAAGTTAGCTTCATTGACCTTGTTGCTGATCACTTGGTCGAGTATGTCTGGAGTGAGACTGTGACCGTCCTTAAAGGGAAAGCCAAATCCAAGCTTGAGTGCTTGAGAATTCGACCTCCTTTCGGATCTGGACAGTAATTACTACTCTTTTGACTAAATAATTGAAGAGCAAACCTTTCATGGACCAGGTAAAGTGGAGGAAATAGGGTGGTGGCTGATTAATGTTTCCTGGGCGCCTGCTGCAGCCTGAGGCCAAATGACAGGTATGGGTCTGCCAGGGAAGCGTCTCCTGCTATCTGCTGATGGGTGACATGCAGCCCTTGCACACAGGTCCACAGAGTTGGATTCCAATTGGAACTGGTTCCAGCTGAGGTGTATGCAGGTCGGCGGAAATGCCAATGCGGTAAAGCTCCTTCTTACCATCCTCCCCGCCCCCATTCTGCTTGGGTGCTAACTTTACAGTATCTTCCTAGGAGGCCCTGTCATTATCTCTTTTCAGAGGATTTTCTGGTCTGTAGCAACACTGTACACTATTCTGTAAACTTGGAAATTGGTTTTTCTCAAATGGGCTTTGGGTTCAAACCAAACTGGACAGATATTCTTGGGGAGAGGCTGAATGAGGAGTTGGGGCCTCCACAGTCATCCAGATCTCGAGAGCCTGGATGAAGGGTGGGCACCGTGGGGATGGCATGCTGTCTTCAGGCAGGGTTGAGTGAGGGCTGAGGTTCGGTTAGTCCTCTCAGAGGATAGGAAGCGATTTTTTTTGCAGGCATTTCTGGGGATCCTTACCTCTGTGAAGAATTGCTGGTATCAGTAGGGTGTGTTTATCCTGTATAAACAATTACCAGCTATTACAGGGGGGTGCGTCTTTTGCTTTGGGGAATCAACTGTAGCATGCTTTCTTCTCTTCCTTGCTCTCCAGACAGCTTTCTTCCGCCAGCATGGATGTACAGCCAGTGATGCCAACACCAAATATAACAGCCGAGCTGCCCAGATGTACCGGGAAAAGATCCGGCAGCTGGGGAGTGCAGCCCTGGCCAGGCATGGCACTGATGTAAGTGCCTGTTCCAGGTGAGGGGAGTGGGGTGAGTGGGAGTATTCAGAGCCCTGTGTTTCAAGGTTGTCTTCTTCCTTCCAGCTTTGGATAGACAATGTGAGTAGTGCTCCCAGTCACTCCCCAGAGAAGAAGGACTCTGATTTCTTCACGGAACACACTCAGGTGAGTGCCCACAAGGAATGTTTCACATGGTTGTTGCTGACAGGTGGCTTACTTACCAGGCAAAGGCCTTCTCTAATCATGTGGCATGGAGTCCGTTCACCTGGGTATGAGACCTCAGCCAGGGAATGTCTGCACACACACACACACACACACACACACACACACACACACCCCGGTGGGTATGCCCAGATGTTTCCTCCTCCTATGAGTAGGTGTGCAGCATGGCCCTCCTTACGAATGGACCCCTGTAAACTGGGCTAGTAGGGAGAAGGAGAAGCTTTTTGATAGCTCAAGAGGTGTGAATTTCCAACTTATCTTGGATTCTTGCCCCATAAGGAAGGCACTGTGGTTGGGGACAATGAAAGGATACCCTCCCCAGCAACCTACCCATGGCAGGAGGTTTCCTGTTTACTGGCACTGGGTGCTGAAGTCAGATTCTTAAGTTTGAATTCCTGCTCTTAGCATTTCTAGGATGGTGGCTAAGTCACTTAACCTGTTAAAACCTGTATTTCTAAAAGAGCTATATTGACCTTATAGGGTTTGTTGTGATCATTAAGTGTATTTATATTTGAAAAGCCTTTAGACTTGTGTTTGGCAGGTGGTAAGTGCCTAATAGTTGTTAGTTATTGTGAAATTAGGGCAGTGGGCTCTGGCTCTAAGTAAGTCATGGAGGGTGGAGATGGCTGTGAATTTCCTGTTTCTTCCATCCTCAGTAGCAGCTGTACTTTTCCTCACTGGCCTCCAGCCTTTTTTTCTCCCGGGCTTGGAGGAGGGCCTCATACCCACAAGGTATCTGTGGGTTCTTGGCACTCCTTGCCAGGAGGAGTGGCTCATCCAAGCTTCTGTGATCTGGCTTCTTTTCCAGCCCCCTGCCTGGAAAGTACCAGCTCCTGACCCAGCAGAGACCCAGCAGCTAGTCCCTTCTGCAGAGATCAGCAGCCTGGCACGTGAGTTCAGTCCAGATTTCAACCAGGTGCCCTGGTGTTGGCAGAGGATTTGGGGCTAGGAAGGGGACACCTGGCCAGGGGGATTGGAGTGTGTGTGGGGGATTTCAGTATTTCTTGGTGGGTTAGGATTCATTTCAGTCTTTTGGAGGAAGTGGTGGGCATTCCTTTTATCTTTTGGTGGCCTCAGCAAACTGAAGAAAGCCAGTGTTCCCTGCTCATCCCATCACTTCCCTTAAGGGGAAGTCAGTGCAAGCTTTGTGCCTGGTACCTAACTCCCACCATTGCATCCACAGAGCCGGAACATGGCCCCAACATGGACCTGCTTGGCACCTCACCCAAAGCCTCTCTGGGTCAGTATGCCACCTGGAGGTGTGGGTGACTGGGAGAAGGTGGGCCTCCAGGGCCCTTCTCAGGTCTGCTCTTGCCTGGTCCTGTGGACTGAGGTCATGAGATTGAGCATCTGACTTCTCTGGAGTGGGGACTGGGATTGGGTTGCAAGGGTTTTAGAACCAGGCCCTTTGAACTGATAAATCTGGTAGCTGGTGGACAAGGCCTGGGGTCTGCCTCTGCATATGGAGCTGGGTCTTGCCGAAGTATGGGGCAAGTGTGAGACTGGACACCTGACCCTGGAGTCTGAGGCACGATTGGCCTGTCTGGCCCATTTCATGGGATGGGGGTGCAGCTCTTTCAGCTGGAGGCAACACTCCTTTCTCAGCCTGTCTCTGGCCTTTCAGTTGTTTTTTTACTTTCTTTAGTGTTCCTTAGTCTTAGTTCAGCTTTATAACAGTCTGGGTGGTTCTGTTGACCCTTGGGGGTTGGGGCAGGAAGCTAGCAAATGACTAAAACTGAGCCCATGCAAAGGCTGGCATGGCTTAGTCTGAAGTGAGGATCTCTAGAGGCCTCTGGGAATAACTTTGGCCTCTGGGCTTGGGAGCTCTGTGGAGGCTCTGAGGTGGGCCCCTTGTTAGTTATAAGTCTTTCTCTCTAGAGTCCATGTGTCTGTCACCTAAAGGGGCCCTTCCTGCCAGAGGTAACCAACAGCTGCTTGGGGAGCCCAGCCCCTTGCATGTCAGCTCCCTGCTGTAGGAGCTGAGGCTGGTATTTAACATCTGCCCCCGGCCTAGTAGTCTTCATGTTGGTTCAGGGACTGTGACGGTCTCTGATGCTTCGGGTCTGGGTTCTTGTCTCAGTCTGCTGGGAGTCGGGAGCCTTGCCTAACCTTGTCTGTCTGTCCTTGGCTTGGACTCTGCTGATGCCATTGGTTGGGACTAGTGGGTGGCAGCCTTGCCTTCCTCTGCCTGGAGCTGTTCTTTGCAGAAGCTCTTGCCAAGAAGCTGCACGATATGGACTGAGCTGCTGCCTCTGACCTCCCTGTGTTTTCACTCATGCCCCGTTGTCTTTCTCATACAGAACCAAGAACGTCCCTCATTGGCAAGAAGAAGCCAGCAGCAGCTAAGAAAGGGGTAGGTGGAGAGAGGCAGTGTGGTGGTGGAGGCTGGTGTCAGACTGCCTGGGTGCACCCCTGACACTGCACTCACTGGCTGGGTGACTTTAGCAAAGGTACTTTTTGGAACCCTGACTATGAAAGGGCTGTCCAGATGCCGGTCTTTAAGGGGCTCTGGGGAAGAGTCAGTGCGATTGTATGCATCGAGGACCTGGCACAGTCTGGTCCTAGTCAGCATTACCTGCTGTTCGCAGGTCCTGAGGCCTCTGCATGGGGAGAGCCAGCTCATGCCCAGCTCCAGCAGAGCTACTCTTCTCTCTCTTGACCACGCTGGCCTAAATGTTAAGAAGGAATGCCTCCTTTGGGGGTGTGGCTAGAGGACTTGTGCTTGGGAGGGAACAGGCAAGGCCCCCATCCCATCATTCTCCTCCCAGCTGGGTGCCAAGAAAGGCCTGGGGGCCCAGAAGGTGAGCAGCCAGAGCTTCAGTGAGATTGAGCGGCAGGCTCAGGTGGCAGAGAAGCTCCGTGAGCAGCAGGCAGCTGATGCCAAGAAGCAGGCTGAGGAGTCCATGTGAGTGTTCCCCGAGCAGCCCCAGTTCACGGGAGGTTGGGTGGGCAGGTGTGAACATTCAGGATGTGAGCTGACCTCTGACACGTTTATTCCTTCTAAGGGTTGCCTCTATGCGCCTGGCCTACCAGGAGCTCCAAATTGACCGTAAGAAGGAGGAGAAGAAGCTACAGAATCTGGAAGGGAAGAAGCGAGAACAGGCAGAGAGGTTGGGCATGGGCTTGGTGTCTCGCAGGTGAGGTTCGGGTCTGGGGTGTGGCAGAGAAATGCCACTGTTCTAGGAACCACTGCAAGTTCTTCCTAGTAGTTTGGGTTTTGAGGCTCAGTCTTCCCCGGCGGCTAAACAAATAGATGGCTTTGCTAATTGTCTTAAAGTGCCTAGTATAATGCTTGTCACAGAGTAGGACGGTGCTCATTGTGTTTGTTAAATAGGATTGGGTGCTTTTCCGATATACCCAAGAGGGTAGGGTTATTTTGCTTAATGGGGGTGCTAACAGCACTTTTTTAAGAGCTCCCCGAGAATTGCAAGGCTTTTAGCATCCTGAATCCTTGTCCACTAAACACCATTGCTGCCAGGCATGCTAACAACCAAAAACTCCCCCAGACAAATGCTCTTTGCATCGAAAAGGATGCAGAAGACCACTGGGCTTATGTTGATGTGGTTTTCTTAAAAACAAAACAAGACTGCAAACCAGTTCTCTTATGCATTTTGTTTGCTCTACACTAAGATCTTGTATCTAGAGATTTCAGTGACACTAGACTTTTGATCTCTCTTAAAAACCAAAATTTTGGACAACACCAGCTCCTGGGACTGCTGTCTGATCTCCCAGTAAGAAGAGGCAGACTTGGGCAGGTGGTACTGACTCTTGGTGCTTCATTTTCCTCCTGTGTCATGCCACACAGAGGCCTCTTAAGGATTAATTTCACTTAAACTCATTACAGAATATCTACACCTTTTAGCTGGCAGAACCCTAAAGAGTGAATGTTTTACAGTAGCGTTTTAAGTAGAGTAGTCTGGGTTTAAGTTAAAGGTTCTGTTGTATCGCTAAAGAGAGACCTAAAGTCCTTTTTGGGATTAAAATGTGATGTTTCGTGTGTTATACAGGTAGCACACGAATGGAAGTGGAGTTCCTAAATCCAGATGGCACGTGTTCTGAAAAGATTAAACAGGAGTAGCCAGCCTTATCTTCTTTCAGAGAAGTAGAGGATAAAGGCCCAAAATACTAAATTTAGAATCAATAGCTCTGTGTTCAGAATCTAGCTGTGCCAATTATGAGATTCGTGGGCTTTAGGCACGTTGCTGAATTGCTCGCAGTCCATTTTCTCACCTGCCGTCCTTAAGTAAATCAGACCACTGGTGGAGCTCACAAGCCCACTATAGCCAGGCTTGCCGTCCAGTATTCTGGTTTTTAAGAGATCTCAAAAGTCTAGAATTTCTCTTTTGATACCATTAGGCTCCGTTTCCTGGTCCTGGGGCATTTTGCATCTTTTCCATGTGAACATGTCCGTCTTGGCAAAGGATGTGGCCCATGGAGCAGCAAGTCTGTTGAATTGTTCTTAAGGACCGAGAGCACTACTGTTTGGTACACATCAATTTTAAAATAAGAGGCGAATGAACAGTCCTTTGTCAAGGAAGGCCTGCTTTGAGAAACAGAGCTGACTTGCTGACAGTTGATGGTGTGCTCCGGCTCCACGGGGCCTCGAACGCTCCTGCGGGGTCTGGCCCAGCCCAGGGTGCAGGCCCAGGGAGAAAGCTCTCTCTGGTGCCCGGTGAGAAAGAACCCAGAGCTCTGCCAGAGCGGGGTGTCTTCTCTCGGGAGGCAACTGCACTGCTCACAGCTGCTCTCTGGTGGCTCTGCTTGTCTCCACAGCTCCGTCTCGCACTCAGTGCTGTCTGAGATGCAGTTGATTGAGCAGGAAACCCCCGTGAGCGCAAAATCCTCCCGCTCGCAGCTCGACTTGTTTGATGATGTTGGGACTTTCGCCTCTGGACCCCCAAAGTAAGGCTATTGGTGGGGTGCAGACTTGGCCACCATGTTCCTCATCAACTTTTCTAAGCCACTCTTCTGTCTCACCAGGTACAAGGACAACCCCTTCTCCTTGGGGGAAAGTTTCAGTTCCCGCTGGGATACGGATGCTGCCTGGGGTATGGACCGGATGGAGGAGAAGGAGCCAGAAGTGACCATCTCAAGCATCCGGCCTATTTCAGAAAGGTGGAGTGGGCTAGGGCAGCACGGTCCAGCAGGATTTTCCTGGGACCGGGGATGTTCTGTGTACCTGCTGTGTCCCGGGCGTGGTGGCTGCTATGTTTGTACCTCCTAAGCTCTTCACATGTGGCCGGCGTGGCTGAGGAACTGGGTTTTTAATTTAATATTAGTAAACTTAGCCACAAGTGGCTGGTGGCTGTCAGAATACGTAGTGCAGGAATCACGCTTTGGTTTGAGCTGTGCTTTACCGTCATAGAAAGCTTAGCAGCTTCTTTAGTTCAGAGTCTGTTTCCCTGGCAAGAGGGTCCTGATTTTATGCTTCAGTCCTGACCACCTGGGGGTTCTGTGTCTCTGGTCACCATATTATTTTTTTTAAGCTTATTTTCTGTTAATCTGGACAAGAGTTATCTGACAAGTGACCTGCAAATTATTTGTAAAATGGGGACATAAGTAGTGACTTTACGGGGGTCCCTGGAAGGATTAAATGTCACAAAACTTATAAGGCACCTAGGCCAGGGCCTGTGCTTGTCAGTGAGGTGGGAGTGACCAGACACTTGTATCCACACCGGGAGGCTTCTGAGGGTCAGATTGCCAGGAGAGTAGGTATAAACTCAGGTGGACAGAGACACATGGTCACTCTGCTCTTAGGCCAGTTGTCATTTGGAGGAGACGGGCAGTAGTGATGTTCTGACGTCCTAGACTTTGATGACGCTCTAGAGGTTTGGGGCAGAAGATTAGTCCCCTCTAAACTGTGTGTCCATGTGGCCTGGCAGAGGCACCATAAGCTCTCCTGCACTCTGGCTTCGGTGTGGAGAAGAGAGGGGCCTCGTCCAGGGGAGAGGGTGCGTGAGTCCCAGGGCCACAACCAGGTAGGGCCACAGTGAGCAGCCGCAGGGGGCCGCTGGCACTGTTTTCAGCCTCTGTTAGTAACGGGATTAGTACTTCTAGGCTCTGACAGTAATGGGAAAGTTCCGAGTATCCCACATCCACCCCTCAGAGTCACAAACAGAAGGGAGGTGGAAAGCCGGAGCTCAGGCCTCGAGTCCAGTGAAGCGCGCCAGAAATTTGCTGGAGCCAAAGCCATCTCATCAGACATGTTCTTCGGGCGGGAGGTGGATGCTGAGGTAAGTGGAGTTGTGCTTCCTGAGCCCAGAGGCAGCAGGCGGGGCGGGAGCTTCCTCCTCGCCACTGCTTTGGGCTTTAGCACCAGGGTGTCTTGGCCGATGAGTTTTTGAGTCTTCAGCCGAAAGATTTGCCAGGCCTTCCCCTTTGTTCACCACAGCATGAAGCCCGGTCTCGACTCCAGCAGCTCTCAGGGAGTAGTGCCATCAGCTCTTCTGACCTCTTCGGGGACGTGGACGGAGCTCATGGAGCAGGTAGGGCTGCAGGGGTAACATGCACACCGGGCCTGGCCTGTGAGCAGAGCTGGAAGGCCCTGTGGACTGGGAAGGGCTGCCTGCAGGGCTCTGAGCTCTCCTTTCCCTTGCTTTTATAGGTAGCGTATCGCTGGGCAACGTGCTCCCTACAGCGGACATTGCCCAGTTTAAGCAGGGTGTCAAGTCTGTGGCCGGAAAGATGGCTGTACTGGCCAATGGTGTGATGAATTCTTTGCAGGTGAGGCTGGGGCTCCTTTGGTCTGGGGCAGGAGGGTAAAGCGTAGAGAGTAGCCCTCGGGGGTTGGCCTTCACCACTTGCAGACACTGCTGCTGGCTAGCTCCTGAGCCCGAAAGAGAGGGGCAGCTTCTCTCCTTTGAGCTGGGTGCCAGGGCTGGGCTGCTCCCTGCGAGGGCGCCATGTCCACCCTGATTTCTCCAGCCTTGTCACCTTCCCTCTTTCTCCTTCCTCCCCAGCTTCAAGATCAGGCAAGGCTTCCCCCTTGGGATCTGGCCATAGCCCCTTTCCTGAGTCACAATAAAATACAAAACTGTCTCTGCTCTAGTGAGATTGGAGCCCGATTTCCCCGAGTACCCTAGTCCCACCGGGGTATGTCGGGGGTGCTGCTGCGGGAGAGGGACTTGGACTTTGTTTTTTCTTCCTCCATGTCCAGGATCGCTATGGTTCCTACTGATCCAGGCCCCATGGCTCAAGCATATGGTCGCAACAGCAGCAAAACCCCCATGATTCCAAGGCCAGGGGCGCTTGCCTTGTGGAAGCTGGGGAGGAATTGTTACTTAATACGTGTCGTGTGTGAGTGGGGTGGCTTTTGAGGATCTCGGGTGAGGGGGGTGGTCGGTTCCAGCCTTGACCTCTGCCTGTAGACTGAGCCCTGTATTCTCCTCCCCTCATACCCCCTGGCCCGTGTGTTCGACACTGTCCTTCGATCCTGCCCCCCTAGCTGCCGCTCCCTTGTCCGGCCACACTGGGGAGCGAGGGGAGCAGTTCCCTCAGGTGGGCTTCTGCTGGGTCCAGCCCTTCCCCAAGGAGGGAGAGTGAGACATATAAGGCTTTTTTTTTTTTTTTTTTGCCAGCTCTAGGATCCTTCCAGATTGTCTGGGGTATGGGCCCTGTCCTCTGGCATGGGCAGGCCTAGAAAGAGTTCTGCTGTGGACCAGCCCCCAGGGGAGGGAGGCCCTAGACTTGCTGCTCTTACTGCTCCAGTGGCCTCTTCTGCTGCCCAGAGACAGCAGGGGAGGGGAAGGACCGTCGTCTGGGCCTTATTAAGGGCTACAAACGTTACCCAGTACCTAAATGTTTCACTTGGGATCAGACTGGCATCCCAAGTGATCATCTCATGTCTCACCACCCCTTTTTACAGTGATCACTTGAGGGATGCTTCTGAGTGTCTTGGAGTCCTTCCATACCATCCATTTTGGAGCACAGGACCCTCTGTCCCTTCTTCCCCTGCTTGGTGGCCATGCTGGGTCTCATCTGCCCTGTGCCCTGCTCTAGAGGCTGTGAGCATAATGCTGGCCAAGGAGGCAGAGGAAATGAGTGTCAGAAACAGGCTCTTGGGGCTCAGCTTTCTTCTTCTGTATCATCCTGGTCTTGGAGGGGGCCAGGACAGCACCCCCCAGTGAGAGCTTGAGGCACGGGCAGAATTGCAGGCCTCGCCCCCTGGCTGGCAGGCCCTGCACCGTGCCGTCCTTGGTGCCATCTCCCCTTGCTGTGCTGCCCACTGGGCGTTGGGGCTTGGGCTCCCAAGCCACACAGACCATTTTTCCCTTGCCCTCTCCCCCCAAAGGGACTTGACTTTCTTTCTGGACTGTTTGTATTGAAACAGAGTGGTGTCAAATAAAGCCTTGACAGGGCCCTGGGCCACTGTTGGTCTGCGTGAAGTAGTGTCCTTTCTGGATCCTGCCTCCTTGCCCAGAGCCGGCCCCTGGCCTCACTCTCTGGGCTCCCACCGATATGGGTAGGGCGACGGTGCCGAAGCTGAGGGCATGCTCTCCGGGGCCTCCAGCTTGTCTCTTCTCTGAAAACCAAAGGCCCCTGGCTCCTCGGCCCTGTGCTGCCGCGAGGTCCGGTGCAGCCTCGACCTCACCACCCTGTTGCACGCGGAGGAAAGAGCTGGTATTAGTTGGCCCTTAACTCCAGTGCACCATACTGGTGTGGGCAGGCAAGCAGCATGGCAGTCCCCACCTCATCCCAGCAGGGGGCTTGCCCTGGGGGGTATTTCTCAGGGGAGTTTAAAGACCAATGAAATCTACAGCCTTCATGGAACCCCCTTAAAACCAGGAGGAAAAGGATGTATGTGTGTAGAACTCCCTAGCTTGGTAATCTTAACCCCCGTTAGGGGCTCCTGGAATGTATTTGCCACCCTACGGGTCCTCAGGGTATGGGGTAAACCACTGGTCTAGGAGATGCAGGATTAGAAAGGAGGGGCAGAGGGGCCGTGGGGCTCTAAGCCCTCGACTTTCAAAGTGCGGGTCTGGGCCTTCCAGCTTTGCAGTCTGGAGTGTTCATAATCCAGATTTCTGTGCCCGTCCCTGCCTCCACAAGCCAGGACTTGGTTACTTGTGTCGGAAACCAGCCCCGCAGGTGATTCTGATGCCCACCAGGATCTCCGTACTGCTGTCTGACGGCCAGAAGCTGGAGATGATGGTGGGCCTGGAGAGCTCACAGGGCTTGGAGCTTCAGTGGGACTGGAGTTCCAGGCTTGGCTTGGCTCTGCTGGGCTTTGGGAGCCAGTTCCTGAAACTATCGGGGGGTGGGTGGGGGGCTGGTCTGGGTGGAGGGGAGACCAGGAAAATTGTGGCCAGTGTGGTGACCCCCACCTTAGGAGGCAGCCTGTTCTGCTTGGGTCTCTGGGTGGCTTTTACTTTCTGGATGACCCCTGGCCCATTCAAGGAAGTTGAAGACCACCTGTCCTTACCTTCCTCCAGTCTTGGCTGGAAGCTTGTCTTCCGCAGGCCTGTCATTCACAGCTGCATCCCCATTGTCCCAACCCTGAGCAGGTGCTTAGCAAACATTTAATGAAACTCTGGCTAGAAAAGACACTGCAGTGCTAACCTTTTGGGGCCAGGGTCTTTAGAGTTACGGGAACCTGGCCTGAGTCCTCTGAGCTTGTTTTCTGAAGGCCCACTCCAGCTGAGAGCACCTTTGAAAGGCTGCTGGCTTGTGCAGGAAGGGAGCCCCTCTTGGCTCGTTACCTGACGCTGGTCTCTGTGCTTGAGTGGTCTCCTGGCCCCTACCTCCCGGTCTTGCCAGAAAAGCTAGGACTCAGCACCAAAAACGCAAACTCGCCCCTTCCCTTCACCCCTTTCTCAGTCTAGTGGCTTTAGAGTCACCACTTACCAGATACAAGGGACTTTATTCATTAAACATGTTGAGCTGTTAGACACAGAGGGGACTCGGAGCAGTTTTTGAAAGTGGACTTGTCTTCTTGCCTACCCTTTATCCTGTCTTGCTAGTGGCTCTTCCAGCAGAAGGCCACCGTGTGTATGTCCACCCTATACTTGCACCACAGGGGTTGCCCTTGACCATGCAAAGCCCTGCATGGTTATTCGTGGTCTCCCCTTCTTGGAGTTGCTGTGAGGAGATCATCCTCCTGTGGTGGGGACTGTCAGCAAAAGTCACCTTCCTGATGGCCTCCGCTCAGTCTGCTGTCAGCTTGGGCTCTGACTAAAGTGCAGAGGCTGACGGGGCCAAGGAGAGTAGGCTGTTGCTTTTCAGATAATACCGGAACCCTCTGGGGAGCTCTTTGGGCTTGGGCTGTTATTCAGGCATTTCACCAGCAGAGGGCAGCATGGCACAGGAGTGAGAGGAGGGTGGGTGGGAGTCCCGAGGACTGGGTGGGAGGTGGATACAGGGGCATTGTGGACAGGACCCTTCAGACTCCTCAAGTCTCCGACTCATCCGTCTCTTCAGTGGAGCCTTCGCTCTCTGCATCCACCTTGCGGGCGTGATGGAGGGGTCTCCAGGGAGAGCCAACCCGGGGAGGGGTCCGGGAGGGCAGGCAGCCGGCCTCTGGGTTGGCCGAGTTAACCAGGCCTGGGACCTGGGCCAGCCTGAAGGAGGGAAGAAGCCCAGAGGGCAGCTAGGTGCCTCCTGCCTAGAGACCAGGACCTCCTCGTTCGCTCTTGCATTTGGATGAAACCATGGGCTGTATTCCCAAAGGACTCAAAGAGAGGCTACTTCGGGCCTCTGCTGGAGTCCAAACCCTTCCCTGACTGACGGGGGCGTTGAAGACAATCTCCGTGTGACCCACAGCAGGGCACTGCCATGTCCAAGGGACGTAAGGCCTCCCCCACAAGGGGGCAGCAGCTCCCCACCTGACACTTACAGCCGTTCCAGCTCCTCATCCATGGCTGGGTCGTGCATCAGGTCCCCTTTGTCAGGCAAAGCTCCTACAAAATAATTGGGGGACACAGACAATCTGAACATCTTTCAGGCAGGCTCCGGTCAGAAGCTGCATCCTCAGCAGGTGCCTTGGTGCTCTTCCCCTTCAGGTCTACCTGCTCTGCTGACCCTGGGAGGGCTCACCTAAAAGATCTGAGAAGAGCCCTTTCTGAATTTGTTTTTGTTTTTTTTTTAATTTGAGTACAGAGGCCATGCAGTTTCAGGGGTTCGCCATCTCTATACGTTATGCTGTGCTCACCACGAGGGTAGCTACCATCCGTCACCATACAACATTATTACAATGTCATTGATGATAATCTCTATGGGATACCTTTTATTCCCACGACTTGTTCACGTGAAAGCACTCTTAAGAGAAGTTTTAAGAGGACTGTTACGGGAGCAGGAAGTTGTGGCTACTGCTGGATAAATTTAGTGAACCCATGCCTACCCTCTTCAGCTTGGGGCAGGAACCACAGCTACGAGATGTCCCCACATCTCAAGGTCGCTGCACACACAGGGCAATCCCCTTTCAAGACTGGGTGGTGGGTTGTGGGCTGGTGTGGCGGGCTCAGTTCCCTCCTTGAGGCCCCAGATACTGGGAGCCAGAGACATAGAGTATGTTCAGCTAATCCCCCAAATCAGGAATTATCCAGTTTTGTGACCCCCTACATCAGAGGGAGCCCCCTTCAGAGACAGTATAGTCAAAAAGAGACTCTCTGAGGGGTGAGAAGAGCAGGCTGGGTCAGAAGCAGATGGAAGTCTTCTGCATGGCCAGGAGCTCCAGGATGGGAGCTACGCCTCTCTGCTGGGCCACAGCTCTCTCTGAGCTGGTTTCTTCAGCCACAGGCTAAAGGGAGTAATGCTTTGATACTGGGGAAAGGTGAGAGGAGGCAGTCTTGGATTCTCTCTGGAGCTGTTAACAGTGGAGGGCAGGTGGAGCTGAAGTCTGCGGATAGAAGAATCCTCACTTGCACATTGTTGAGGGAAAAGCTCACTGGTGGTCAGAATGTCGATCTGGCAGCTAGCAATGCTGGTCTCTAGAAACTTACCCATCTGGCTCTAGTTCAAGTCCCTGCTTTTCCCAAGCTTTTTCAGATGCTGCCTCATGACCCCTTTTGCTCGCATTGGTTTTCAAACTGTGTTCCCCGAGCCCTCTCATTTTTTGTGTGTGCTTGTGCATGCACGTGTGTGTGCACATGTGTGTGCATGTGTGTGAGTGCCTTAAGGACTAAGGGAACAGGACAACCCCTCTCCACAGCGGCCGCACTCCGAGGATCTCCAGATCTCTCTCTCATCGCACTGGAGATGGAGGGGAGGGCAGATGCCCCATCTCCCACTCGACCCAGCAGTAGGAAAAGTGGCTGACAGAGTAATTGCCCTTTTTAAAGGCCCTACAAAAATGAGGGCATGAAGTTATCCAGGCTCTGATCCTATGCTTGCTAGCTCTTCCTTTTCCTTCCTGTGGGCTGATTGGTGGAAAGGAAGGGAGGGCGGTGAGTTCCCCAGGTGTTAAAGGAAACCTAAGCAAGTCCCCACCAGCTGCCCTCTGACTCCTGACTTCTGACCCCTCTTTGCCTTCCTACTCTGATCCAGCCAGCACCCCTGGCGACCAGCGTCACTTAGTTGGGGGGGGGGTCCCTACAGCTGTGCACAGTCAGAGCATCAATTCAGAATAAAGATACTGCCAGGCAGCCTCGTGCCTCAGTGGGCCTCGGTCAGTCCTGCTGACTGTGCACTCCTGTGTGCATCTCCAGCAGGCTTTGTATCAGGAAAGGTCTAAAGCAGCTTGGCCTACTACGGTTGGCATTTAAAGAATGTTAAATTTCCTTCCTTTGAGCCCCTTTTCTCAACTGGCCGAAGGCAGGGGAAGGCTGTGTGCTCTTTGGGATTCAAGGAACCTGGGGCCTCAAGCACACCTGGATACCTCTGGAAGAGGGAGACAAATAATAACCCTTCCAGCTCTGCCAGATGCTGGCCTGGTGGCTGTTCCCTTGGGGGAGCAGCAGGTGTGAGAGGGAGAAGAGCAGGGTGGGTGGAGAAGGCCGACCAGTAGGAAGAAATGACAGACAGGAAAAACTGGGCCAGTGCAGGCCTCTCCCCCACACCCCCATTTTTTGCTCCTTTTCAGATTAATCATTTCTTTTTTTTTTTTTCCTGGTGGGAAAAAAGGCTGCTTCAGACACACCTTTGCCCTGCTTACAAGTGGGATTCAGTTCTCTTTGATATATAATCTCCAAAGCCACTGAGTAAATAGCCCGACCTGCAGGCCACTCCCCGGAGCAGAGCAGGAGACTCTATGCCCAGCCCCTCCCCTGCCACGGAGAGCCTGCTTCATGTTGGGGCAGGGCATGGGTGGGAAGGGACAACCTTCCCACTGGAGTGTGAGAGGCCTAAGAGGGCATAGTATTCGTTGTGCTCGTTCTGGCTCCCTAGGCCTCCGAGTCTGACCCTGAGAAGTCAAGGTTGAGATGGTGATGCCCCTTCCTCCATGGGACCATGTCTGCCAAAGCAGCTAGCTCCTACGTGGCTTCGTGTGGGAGGAGAAGGGGAGGCTAGCCGTGGCTCACTCTGGCTTACCTAGGGCTTGGTTGATTCCATGATGCTTTGAAAGAGCCACAAGGAATCCATAGAAGGTCAGTCTCTGAACGTTGCTTAGTACCTCTTTGACAAGTGCTGGGGGTGGACAGCTGGGAGGGAGAATATAGAGGTTACCTTCAAAGACCGGCAGGTCGGACCGCCATCTTTGTATCCTGCCCTTCAGGCTAAGGAGGGTGCCCAAAGCCAGGACTGAGGGATCCTGTCTGCACCGGGGGCCCTGAACCCCTGGGGGAGCATGGCAGATCTCCAGAAGCAAGGCCTTGACTGGCCAGTGAAAGGGCTGGTGTGTTCCCTAGCCGGTGCTTTCACTCGGGGTGTGGGAGGAAGAGAATGGCGAAAAGACAGTGAGTGGCAGGCAGCCTCTTGGAGAAGCCCTGAACTGGCTGCCCTGTCTCTAAGGAGACCTGGTGCCACATAGGGCAGCTTCGCCGTCCCGTTCTGTCAAGCCAAGTCTTTGTACAGTGAACGTTTCCCCTTCTCTCTAAAGAGCCAAGACCAAGGAGAAGGGGGCTAGCTGGCCTCACCATGTGCGAGCCCCCCGGGGAGCCTTCCCCCAGCCACAGCCTGGTCAGGGGCGGAGGGCACGGTGCCACCATCCAGGGCCCCAGAAGCCAGGGACCAATCAGAACCCCTGTTACAGAGCCAGCAGCCCTGTCCCTGGGGCTGAGGTGGGGCCTCGGTGCGAATTTCTCACCTGTACTTGTGCCGGTCGCACAAGTTCTCCAAGCACTGGGAGAACAGCGAGGCCTCCACTCCCTCCAGCATGCTAGCCTCGCCCAGAGGAGGCCGTGGGCGGTGCTGCCCGCTGGATGATGTTGGCACAATCACCGTATTGGGATTCTTGCCCGCCAGCAGGTCCTGATAGATGGCGGCCACACTCTCCAGGAATTCTGTGTAGCGTGAGCAGGGAGGGACACAGGTCAGGCAAGGACGACCCCCAGGGTCCCTTCGTCGTGCCCCCCCTTCTCTCTCCGCTCAGCGCCCCACCAGCCTCAGCGCTCCGCACACGGTGGCCTGGGAGCAGGAGTCCTTGAGCTCATGGGACCAGCGCCCTCAGGAGCTGAGACACCACCATGTGTTTCTGCTCCAGCGTCCCCTCCTCCAGGCGGCTGCTCCTAGACCAGCCAAATGCCCTATTCCCCACTTCCCAAGCACCCTGTACTCCTTTGTTTTTTGAGTATTTGCTCTGCCTTCTTGCTGGAGTGGAAGAGCCTTGAACAAAGGCAGGGATCGTGCCTTGTCCGCCTCCCCGCCCCGCACCTAGCACAGTGCTGGGTGCGCGTTAAGTGCTGGACATATTTTTTAGAGGGTGGACATGTGCACACTTGCGCAGGTGAGCCCCATCTCGCCTGTGAGGCTACCTGCCTCTCTGCCTCAAAAAGGCGTGGGGAAAGGCCAATGGAAGAGAAAGCATCCAGTTGGTAACTGATTACACATCTGAAAGGCAGGAGGGCAAGATTCTCTGAGACGTGGCAGCTCCCTTCCGGGGCCCAGGAGCTTCAGAGCGCTGGGAAGTAGAGGTCTGTGTCTGCACAGAGCAGGGGGCAAGACCCCAGGCTCCAGCCCCGGCCGGGCCAGGCCCTCGGGCCACCATCAGGACAACAGAATGTGGCGCCTGAGAGAGGCCACGGCTGGCTGGGGCCCCCAGTTGGCAAGGAGAGGCCAGGCTCCAAGGACAGCCTTCTGTTTACTGAAGAGCCCATTTTAAACAGTCTGTTGATGGACATAGTCAACAATTTCTGAGCCCAGTGTTGCATGTGATGTTGCCGTGTGCACTGTGAGAGCTGGTGTGCATTTGCATTTATTTGTCTATTTCTGTTACACCTGATTCCAGAAAGGATCTAAGGACACAGCCGCTGTGTGTGAAGAGAAGCACGGGCGGCTGAGATAAGGCTGGTGTCTGCTTATGCCAAGCTGTGTGGGTAGGGAAATGTGTGCCCGCACACACGAGCCAGGGCCGAGGGAAAACCCTGGGACGGCAGCAGCGGTGCTGGTGGCTCGGAGCCCTGGCTTTGGAGCGAGCCCTCTGCTCCCTCTGGGCTCTGCCGCTTACCAGCTCTGTGACTTCAGCTCCTCACCTTGAAGCGGGTCTCTGCGAGGACCTATCTGCTAGGGCTGTCCTAGGCATTAAGGTCAGGGCTGCTGGCTCACAGGGAGTGTCTGCCACACCGTGGATGTGTCGTGTGCGGTTGCTGCAGCGTGTGGGGCTCTTGTCACTGTTGCTGTCGCTTGGGCGGACTTGCAGCACTGCTGGCTGGAAGCACCGTGCCTTCCGATGTCTCAGGGAGGCAGAGGGAGTCAGCCATGCAGACCGGATCTGCGGCCAGATCTGCGGCCACCAGCAGGGACGAGACGTCCTGTCCGTGACCCATGGTGGAGCATGCCGCTGAAGGCAGTATGGGGAGAAATGTGTGTGCCGGACAGTGAGGGAAAGGATGCGCGGGTAGGCCAGGCAGACATGGCCCTGACAGGAGCCCACATGGGGCGCTGGAAGGCTCTTACCTGAGTAGTAAAACTGGATCTGGAAGGCAAAAAGGAAATCTGAAAAAGACATCAGGCAGTCCATGGCGTCATCCATGAGCACAATCCTGGGGGAGAGAGAGTGAGAAAATGTGAGAGAATGTGTGTGTGTGTGTGTGTGTGTGTGGGGGGGTGTTGAAGAGCATGTGAGTGAGCTGTTTCTGGGGCTCCAGTCTTTTGGGGACAGCAAGACATTCAGGAGAGGGATCCTAATGGCCAGCTTCTCCTCACTTGTCCCCCAGCAGGGCTCTGCCACCACACTGTACGACCACACGACCGAGGACAGGCTCCCAGTTCAGTCTCTGTGGCACCAGCGAGTGCAGGGAGCACGGAGGGGGGCAGCAAGGAGAGGGTGCAACTGCAATGCAGCCAAGATCTCTTTTCATTTCCTTAAGCAGTAAATCCTTTCATCCTGCAGTGAGGACCATTTAGTTCAGAATAAATACAGCTGAGCAGAAAAGGCAAAAAGAACAGCCAGGAAGCTTAAAGAGGTCTTGGCAAGTGGCACTGAGATTTAAAAAGCTACCAAGGGCCCAAACAACGACAGGCACCTCCGTCCAGGGACACGGATGGCAGACAAGCGGAGGGGACAGAGCTCCGGGGAACTCTGCACTTGAGAGGGTCAGAGACACGCCCCATCTTGTGACGCTGTGGTGGCCGTGCCCCTCCTTGCTGTCTGCTCCCACAAGCGGACACCCCCTGGGTATTCTTCTCCAGGCCTTCCCACCTCATAGGAAGAAAACCATCTGACGACTAAATGATCAGACCAAGACCATGTTCATACTCTGTTCTGGGCCTCAAGCAAGAGGGCACAGGAAGAGTAGGAGATTAGCACTTGCTGGGCTCTATCCAGGTGCCAGGCAGGGTGCCAAACTTATCTACTGAAGGGGAAAGGGGCCCCAATCTGTTTCTGACCGGCCCTCCTCGCTTCATCTTCTCTGTTTTGCAAGATTGTTTTATTCTGCTCTCTCGTGTATTTTTCAAAATCTCTCTTTACCGCGTTGTGTCAGAGGATCCCCAACTGGCCCCTGGATCGGCTCCAGAGCCAGCCCCGCACACCTCTGGGGGGCGGCATTAGCGAGAATAGAATGTCAGGGGCCCCTGCAGGTGTGCGAGGAAGCTGGGCCTGCTTCCGAGGCTCCTCGAAGAGAGAAAGTGCTCCTCCATCTAGTCTTTACCGTAGTAAAGACAATGTTAGGAACCAGTAATGAGTACAGAGTACCTACTTCATCGCAAGCACTGTGCGAGGCATTTAACTATACTAATTTTTATTCCACAACATTCCTATGAGGTAGTTCTTACAGTCATGTACATTTTACATGTGAAGGGACTAAGTTCCAGAGAAGCTGGCTTGCCGAGACCACACAGCTGGCGAGTTTGCTCTACTCCACAGGCCATGATACTTTCCATTAGGTCACACTGCTTCTTTTTTTTATTTATTATTATTATTATTATTATTATTATTATTATTATTTTTAAGATTTTATTTGACAGAGAGAAACACAGCCAGAGAGGGAACACAAACAGGGCGCGTGAGAGAGGGAGAAGCAGGCTTCCCGCTGAGCAGGGAGCCTGACATGGGGCTCGATCCCTGGTCTCCGGAGATCATGACCTGAGCGAAAGGCAGTTGCTTAACCAACTGAGCCAGGCGCCCCTATTTTTATTATTTTTTAAAAAGATTTTTATTTATTTGAGAAAGAGTGAGCATGTGCATCTAAGAAGGGGGGGCAGAGGAAGAGGGAGAAGCTGACTCCCCAGTGAGCAGGGAGCTGTGGTGGACACGGGGCTCCATCCTAGGACCCTGGGATCATGACCTGGGCCGAAGGCAGATGCTTAAGGACTGAGCCACCCAGGCGCCCCTCACACTGCCTCTTTTAAAACAAGTATACAGAATAGAAACACTAACATTTTATTTCTTAATCCATGTGGCTAATTTAGTTTCTTTCTTTTCACCTGTATCTTAAGGCCTTATATTTCTCATGTATCCCTTGGGAAGAAAAAAATCTGCCCCAACTAGGAGGTTGAAAATTAAAATTTTCAGCTGGAAAAAATTCAAGGCCAGAGAGTGGGCAGAAATAATGTTGCTTGTGGCCACCTGGGGGCGCCCTGGACCCTCTATCAGTGGCTCTCGGGAGGAAAGGCAGAGCCACAGGCCAGGTAGTTGTCCCCATTTCTCCTAACCCATGAGGACGCAGGCAGGCAAAAAGGAAGAGGGCACAAAGCCTAGATTCTGATATCTGATGGGGAAGCAGATGTGACAGAGGGCAGAGAGTAGGCAGGTAAGGCAGACTGCCATTAGCAAAGACACCCAAAGTACAGAGGAAGAGTGAGCTCTCCCAGAGTGCTCAGGGGGTAGAGACGCCTCAAAGCTTTTCCAACCCAGGCACAAGCAGAGAAGAAAGAGGTCCCTGCGGAGGGAAGCCAGTGACCTCTCCTTCCTGCCCTACTCCCAGGACAGCTAAGAACCCAAATGGCCTGAAGTTAATTACTAAGGGAAGAGCACTGGGCTGAGAACATCCCCAAGCAGGAAACCACGAAGGGGAGCCAAAGCCTTTGAAGATGTTACTTGGCTTCTCTTCTTTATTATCAACCTGCTTCTGTTTATAGCAATTACCTCCATGTACTCTTTTTCTTTATTTCTTCATTTATATTGTGATACAATTCAAATACCATAAAAATCCCCTTTAAAAATGTACAGTGTTTTTTAGTATGTTCACGAAGTTGTGCAACCATCACCGCTGTCTAATTCCAGCAGTTGAAATTCTTGCTAATCAGCATGCTCCCGAGACAGGCCTGCCACACCAGGGCTCTGAAGCCAGTTGCCATAAGCATCTTCTTCTCTCAGCCGCAGAGAGGACTAGAAGCAGCAAACAGGGCCTGCCCTTCCAGCTTCAGAACTGGCCTGCAGCCTCTGTCAGGGCCATTCTTAACAGTGAACATTAGCGGCCTCCTTTAAGATGGGCAGCTGGGGAAGGGGGCAGCCGGCAGAGGGCAGGAGACCGACCCACCCCGGAAGTGTAGCACGCTCCGTGGGAGCAGGGCAGTGCTGGCCAGGAGGGCTCAGTGGGCTGTTGGGGGAAGCCGACTGTGGCAGGTGCTCTCTTTCTCTTTCTGGGGGACATGTGGCTGGATCCCAGCAGCGTGTGTGCAGAGGACGGAGGGTCTTTCTCAACTGTGGGCAGTGTGACTGGCTGCCCAAACAGCCCCCTGGATCTCAGCTCTCAGGAAGAGCACACCAGCCCCATTTCTGCTCAGCCCGAGACCTTAAGTCCTGCGGGCTTCCTGGGAAGGCCTCCCTTGCCCGCCCCACAGCAATCAGTCACTGGGTTCACAGCCCCCTCCGAGGCCGACTTCTGCATCTTTCTTATACACCACTGGCTGACCTCGTGCCTGGCTTCCTGCAACACCCTTGACTCTTTGTAGCCAAATAGCCATGCTGTGGTTACAAAAGCTTTTTTCTTTAAATGAAATTTTGACCACCTCACAATGCTGTTTAGAGCCCTTCGTGGCTTTCCCATTGACCTTAGAACAGGACCCGCCATTCTTATTCTGGGTTATGAGCCCACATGATCCGCTCCCTGCCTCCCCTCATGCCCCTAGATGCCTGGGGGGCCGCAGGCAGCCTCCCCTACTATATTCCAGTCACACTGACCCTTAACAATCTTCCCAATGCTCCCTCCTTCCTCATTCCCTTCAGACCAGCCAGCCTCCCACCTGAAACGCTCCCCACCCTGCACGCCACAGTTCTCTCCTGCCCGATGCCTACTCCTCCTCGGCATCGTCGTAGCCTGCAGAGCACCTCCTTGGGAAGCCTTCCCCTCCCCACACTAGGTAGAGGTAGGCCCCCCTGCTAACAGCTTCCGCGGTCCCCTGGGACCTCCTCATCCTGCTCGTGTCTCCTTTCACCCCAGGACTATATGATCCACCGGGTGACATTTCTGTCCCTCAGTTGTGCCTTGACTCCAGGGTCTGGCGTGTTCAGGGCCCATAGTAGGCGCTCCGTAAATGTTTATTGAATGAAGGAAAACATGAGTAAACACATAGGAGGGGCCACAATACTCTTTCCTTTTGCCCCGCCCAGCTGACATCTGGATACTCCATTCGGGTCTGGATAGTCCATTTAAGAGGAACAAACTCGAGTCACGGAATAGGGGTAGTGAGTCACAAACCACGACATCAGACAGATGACTGCATTTAGATCCTTTAGCTTAGAAGAAAAGGCTAAGGAGGAAATGTGGGCTGAGACCTGACTCTTCTTTTTTTGGGGGGGGAGGGGTAGGCAGAGGGGGAGGGAGAAAGAGAATCCCAAGCAGGCCTCCATGACCCTGAGATCATGACCTGAGCCGAAATCAAGAGTCAGACGCCCAGGCGCCCTGAGACCTGACTCCTGAAGACCGGTCTCTGAGGAAGATGTGACAGGGATCTGAAGTGTGGCCCTAGGAGATGTTCCGACTGCTCAGCTCTGTGATTACAGCTGCTCCGGGAAGGAGTGAGCTGCCTGTGGCTAGAGACATTAAAGCAGAAGGCTCGCACTTCCCCAAGGGATGAAAGAGCTTCCTCCAGCTCAGACAGAGTGTGTGCTCCCAAGGCTGGGACAGAATGGGCAGCTTGGCTGTCAGTGCTGGTTCTGGAATTTGCTGTTCCGAGGGCCCGTGGCTGCAGAAACATCTCGAAAGGCTTACAGGAAGGGGTCTTTAGGAAACTTGCAAGTTGCACCCTCCATCTCCAAACGAATGCTCGGACCCATGGCCGTTCTGGGTCTCTGGCAGTGGAATCCGGCAGAACCATGGGAAAAGGTGGGCAGGAGGCGATGGGCCTGTCTTTGTCTTTGGTGACAGGGACAGCCCCAGGTTGTAGGCCCTGCATCCCACAGGCAGCTCCTTCATCCTCGACTCACACTTGTCACGGCTGCCGGAGGGCTCACGAAGGAATCTCTGGGAAACGAGGTCATCCACATGTGCTGCCGCCCAGTTGACGGTGGTTGGCTCTGCGCCCCTTGTTGCCAGGGGCCTCCTGCGGGTGTGCTGGTGGCTCGGACACCTTGAGGAGCCTGGCGGCCTCTGCTTTGAGATGGAGCCAACGGGGAGCCGTTGCCAACAAGAGTGTGCTCGCATCTATTGGATCATGGAAGGTTCCTTGCAGGCGGAGAGAGAGGGGCTGTGACAGAGAAGTCAAGGCAGGGCAGTTCAGGTGGGCGGAACCATGTGGAGGGTGGAGTCTGGGGCGGGCAACATTCTGGAAGGAAGAAAGGATGCTCTGCAGGGGGCCGGCCCTTCTCCCCCTCCCTTGCCTGCTTCCAATAGCTGGGACGGGCTGGCCTGCCGGGGCTTAAGTGGGCTCGAGGAGGCAACAGCTTTCAGCCCGAACCTACCGACTTGCCAACTTTCTATTCACCCTGGGTCAGTGTCCCCGGACTCACGGCGTGAGCTGCCCCCATCCACATGGCCAGCAGCCCGGGGATCGGAGGCCAGCTCCGCTGCTCCCTGGCCATGTTCTCGTGTCTCTCTGAGCTTCAGTGTCCTCGTCTGAAGAGAGAGGAGGTGATCACAGTTCCTACTTCATAAGATTCTGGTGAAAAGTCCACATGATGACGCACTGTGTTTAGTGTAAAATGAACACACAAAATAAGCGTGAGTTGCTATCAGTAAGTGTATTCCAGTTGGCTGAAGGTTCTGGAAGAGCTCAAAATAGCAAGTAAAAATAGAGTTCAGAGGAAGTGAGTGCTACCAGCACCCAGCCACGCCGAGGCTCTCGGGCGGAAGCCAGCTATCTAGTTTTGAGCCCACTTTGTGGGGAAGTGAGCCTTTAGCCAGAAAGAAGAGCCGCCTTCCATGACGGCTCCTCTCTCGGGAGGTCAGTCGACCGGGGTCTGTCATGGATGAAGTGGGCCCCACAGTGTGCTAGGACCCACGGTGCACCTCGGGGGGCTGTGTTTTTGTATTCACAAGTGGGGATGAAACCACACAGGGACCACCTTCTGCTGCTGAGGATTCCAGGGACACTGCCTTGGGGTCACCCCTCTTCTGGACTGTGGGGGATGCACGCTCATGCTACACGAGCTGCCGGGGTCATCCGGGTCAACCGCTCTTCCCTGGCTCCAGTCTGCGTCTCTAGGGTACCCTGAACCCCACTTGCTCTGCGTGCCTAAGCAGCTTCAGCCAGAGAGTACAGACAATCAAACAATAGTTAATATTCCTTAGGGCCTTCCTGTGTCAGCGAGCGGCATCCATAACAGTAAGGTACGTAGATCTGTCATTTCACTTCCTTCTTTTACCAATCCTAGGAGGTAAGCTCAAGGAGTATCTTCACAGAGAATGCAGAGGTTCAAAAAGATTCAGAAACTTGGCCAAGGTCATGGATCAAAATGCAAGAGCTGAAATTCTGACACAGGTCTCTGTCTCCACTTGCAGCTGCACTTGGAAAGAACACGGAGGCTCTGTGCTCTCTAGTGGCAGTCATGCCTTCCTGGGGTGCTGTCCCTTCTCCCACTCTCGGAGTTTTTTCACAGTATAGAGCACCCACCCCCAGGAGGGCCAGGAAGCTGAGGCCCCATGCTCCTTCTCCAAGCACAGTGCTTGAAAGCTCCATAGTATGGTCATTTCAACCCCATTATCCCTGCCCCTCCCAAGAAGCCTGGCAGCCGAGGGCCAACTGTTTCTTGCTTTTAGGATAAATACCGGATCCAATGCCTGGCCTTGTGGGACCCTCATTTCCCCTTCTGGTCCCCAAACTCCTCAATCTCCAGAACTCCTGGCTTCTCGAAGCTCCTCTAGGTCATCACTGGCAAGAGCTTGGAGTCTCTTCCAGGTGCATATTTCCCTTCGACTGCTCTTCCTGCCCCCATCACTCTCTGCCTCCATTCTGACCCTCCCTTTTGTTTCATTTTATTTATTTAAGATTTTATTTATTTATTTGACAGATATATAGAGAGGGCACAAGCAGGGGGAATGGGAGAGGGGGAAGCAAACTCTCCACTGAGTAGGGAGCCTGATGCTGGACTCCAGCCCAGGACGCTGGGACTGTGACCTGAGCCGAAGACAGATGCTTAATGACTGAGCCACCCAGGCGCCCCCTCGCCATCCTTTTTGTTATAAATGAAATACTTAAAACTTCAGAAAGTAATACAGAACAACATAACAAACACCCGTGTACCCCTAGCCAACCTCATCAGACCTTACCATTTTGCCATCCTTGCTTCAATTTGGAAAAGCTTTGTTAAAGATGACACACACCATTCAGGCCACCTGTGCACCCCTCCTTCATTCCATCCCTCAACCCTTCCTTCTCCAGGAGCACCATGGAAACTTGGGAGTTAAGCTTCCCTCTGCCTTGTTCTTACACCATAAGTACTCACACAAATGACTATATTCTTAAAACATCTGCTTTGTTTTGCTTGTTTTCAAACTCGTCATTTTGGAACTTGATCTTCTGAGGCATATCAGTGCTGATGCACACATTTCTACCCGCACCCATTTTTGTGCTGCCACATGGGGCAGTAAGAAGCTACTACACTTGGTCCTTTCTTCAGCGGAGGCGCGTCCTGAGTGCTTCTCTTGGTAGCTACTACAAACAATGCAGCATATTTCCTTATAACCAGTTATACCTGTGAACTAAGCAGGGAGCCTGATATGGGACTTGATCCCAGGACCTCGGGATCATGACCTGAGCAGAAGGCAGATGCTTAACCAACTGAGCTGCCCAGGCATGCACCACAACTAAAAAGTGAACTTTTTTTAGATTTGCTTAAATTGCCTCAACGTGACGGTACCAATTTATACTCCCACCAGCACTTTATGAGAGTTCCACATCCTTCCCAATGCTCATGCTACCAGACTTCAAAACTTTTGTCATTTGATGTGGAGTGGCATCTTGATTTAATCGGCATTTCCCTGATTCTTTGTGAGACCGGGCATGAAAATATGCCCATATGCTTAGTAGCTGTTAGGGTTTCCTGTGCCTGCTCAGATATGCTTTGGATAGTGCCTTGGACTATTTTTCTACTAAGGTTCTTCATCTTTTCCTTGTTGATTTGTAGGAGTTCTTCATAAAAAATTTTTTAAACTGGGCGCCTGGATGGCTCAGTGGGTTAAAGCCTCTGCCTTCAGCTCAGGTCATGATCTCAGGGTCCTGGGATAGAGGCCCGCGTTGGGCTCTCTGCTCAGCGAGGAGCCTGCTTCCTCCTCTCTCTCTGCCTGCCTCTCTGCCTAAATGTGATCTCTCTCTGTCAAATAAATAAATAAAATCTTAAAAAAAATTTTTTTAAACTAAAAATTCTGCAGACCAATCTATTGTTAGTTATATACATAAATAACTTGAGTCTCTTGAGTCTCTGGCTTGTCTTTCAACTTTGCTTATGCTATCTTTCATTGAGCAGAACATTTTAAATCTTTTTTTTTTTAAAAAGATTTATTTATTTCAGAGAGAGAGAGAAAGAGAGAGAGTGGGGGGAGGACAGAGGGAGAGAATATCTAAGCAGGCTCCCCGCTGAGCACAGAGCCCCATGTGGGGCTCAATCTCAGGAGCCATGAGATCATAACCTGTGCCAAAATGAAGAGTCAGATGCTTAAGTGTTTGAGGCACCCAGGTGCCCCTTGACTTTTTGTGTCTTAAGATTTCTTTCTTCTTTTTTTAAAAGATTTATTTATTTATTTATTTGTTTATTTATTTATTTATTTATTTATTTTACAGAGAGAAAGGTCACAAATAGGCAGAGAGGCAGGCAGAGAGAGAGGAGGAAGCAGGCTCCCTGCTGAGCAGAGAGCCCGATGTGGGCCTCGATCCCAGGACCCTGAGATCATGACCTGAGCTGAAGGCAGAGGCTTTAACCCAGTGAGCCAGCCAGGCGCCCTTAAGATTTCTTTTACCTGCTAGCCATACATATATTTTCCTCTCTTCTATGAGTATTAGAGTTTGCCCTCCACACGTAGGTCTGTCATCTATGTGAAATTGACTTCTGAATAGGATATGAAGTAGGAATCTAACTTTATTTTTTCCTGTGTGAGTAGCCAATTGCCCCATCAATGCTTATCGAATCATCCTTTTCCCTACTGCTCTGCAATATTACCTTTTTATATATCAAGTTTCCATCAATGTGTGGGGATGATACCTTTCTCTGTCCTTGCTCTAGGGCCATCTGGCTTAGCCTGGATGGCCTCCTAACTAAGTCTTGATAGGTCTTAGGAGGTGTTCATCGCTTACTAATCCGTGAGGCCGCAAACTCAACCTCTCTTCTTCCTGGAAAAGCCTTTCCTGATTTCCCGGGTTTGGTCTTGTCTCCTGTTTGTTTATCCCTATAGCACTTGGTACTTCGTTTATTTAATGTATGTGGCTCTATTGGTTTGTGAGTTCCTTGAGGGGTAGAATGACATCCAATTTGCTTACCGTTAGCCTCTCCACAAGCATAACGACCAGCACAGAAGAGGCACTTGATAAATATCTGGTGAATGAAAAAATGGAGAGGGAAAAAATGGTCTGTTTTGGCAGAAGACTTTTTGGGGGCGAGCTGGGGAAGACATCCAGGCAGAAGATATGGCCACGGAGAGGCACAAGCAAAGACACCAAGAAAGCATAACGCTGTGTCCTCAGGGTATGGCGTGATGTCTGGAAGACAGTTCATGCTCAGGAAACATTTGAAAAATGAATACTGGGTGGCTCAGTCATTAAGTGTCTGCCTTCAGCTCAGATCATGATCCCAGGGTCCTGGGTTCGAGCCCCACATCGGGCTCCCTGCTCGGCGGGAAGCCTGCTTCTCCCTCTCCCACTCCCCCTGCTTATGTTCCCTCTCTCGCTGTGTCTCTCTCTGTCAAATGAATAAATAAAATCTTAAAAAAAATGAATACAGCTATCATTTCCTATTTAAAATAGGTGATATTTTTTGAGGGCCATGTGACAGGCATTTTACACACATTATTTCATCAAATCCTAAAAACTATTTTATGGGGCAGGTGTTATCATTATTTCCATTTTACAGGTGAAGAAACTGAGGCTCAGAGAAATTGCTCAGTGTCGTCATAGGCCAGTAAGTGAAGGAACTGGGGCTCGAGTCCAGGGCTGTCAGGCTCCAGCACCTGAGTCCTTCACCGTTAGGCATCCACGGTTTGTGATACAGGGGTCAGCAGAAAAGTGACCCTCTTAAATGGGGGTGAGTTGCTACATCTAAAACCAGATTCCTTAGGAGCTTCTGTGTTTTCGAGTCACTGTATATTTAGCATATAACCATAATAAAAGAGCTTTCCCTCTTAAACATGTTTTACTCACTAGGGAATGTGGCCTTCAGTGAGAAGTGAGTTAAAGCGTGTTTTAGATGAGAAGCGAGAGAAGGAAATGGAATTCCTTTGGATGCAATCAATTCTAAAATGCCAGCATGAGATTGGCTCTGAATCATTGCTTCTCCCAGGGCTGTTTTAGACGGTCAGCATCACTTGGAAACTTCTGGACTATGAATTTTAGAGCCCTGCATCAGACCCACCAAACTCTGGGGATAGAGTGCACCATCTGGGGTTTACTTGTGCCTTGAATAGCTTACAGGTGTGATGATCCTCTTGGCCCATGAGGGAGGAGGCCAGAGCCTGCAGGCTAGTCACGGACAGTTCTATGTACATTGACTTTTTGTCATATGTATATTATTTTCTTAGTGTTCTGAAGTGAAGAAAGACCAGAAATAATGGCCTTAGGGAGCTGAGGAACTTCTCATTTATTTTTTTAAAAAATCCAGTAATAATAATGCCAACATTATTTTAACAGCAAGAAACTCAAGAAACTCATATATTGAATGTCTACAGTGTGCTAAGCAATATATATATATACACACAACACTAATTATATATAAACACACACATATATAATTTCATTGTTGTTGAAACTTACACCACCCTATGAGTTAGTTACAATTATCCCCCATTTCACAGATATGGAAAGAAGGCTTAGAGAAGTCATGAGAAATCCTCAAGGTCATGCAGTTCAAAGTGCTCTGGTGGCAGAGACACCGGGTCTCTCCAAGGCCATGATGCCTGTGCTCGCACAGGTCAGTGTTAGTACTTCTACTTCTGACGCTGAAAGTTTACTCTTAAAGTTTACTTTAAGCACATGATGTACTTCTTCCAATTATTACAACTATTATTATTTCCACTTGACAAATGAGGAGACTGAGACTCAAAAAAATTAAATAACTTTCCCGAAGGCACAAGCTGGTAAACTGTGAAACCGGGATTTGAACTCAATAAAGATAAAACTACTTAATGCCCCCCACTGCGGCAGGAATGCGGGAAGCGGAGGGCATCCATGGCTAGGCCTGCCATGCAGCCCATTTGCTATCTTTCCTTTCCTATGCTTCCCGCTCACACCTGCTGCCCCTGCGCCTAGCCATGGTGCTTGCGGCCCATAAGTCAGACACAACGGGAGGCGCCATGCCCCCGAACAGGTTGTGTCCAGCTGCTTGTGGGTGACATTCTCCTCTGCACACATCACAGACCGGAGCCTCCTTCTGCGGCCTGTCACCAGACGTCAGGGCCCTGAATCAAGTCAGCCCTGCCACGAGATGGGAGAGTACAAGGCCTCTTCTAGCAACAGTAATTGTCTTGGAGGCCTGACCAATCCCCACTGTAATTTTGATCAGAAGCCTGGTCTTGTGTGTGAGGAAGTTGGGATCGTGACCCTCGGGACAAAATAAGAGTAGCTTAATAATCAGAGAATACTTCCTGGGATATATATATGTTTCTTCTATACACACACCAGCTGGAGGAGAGTGGGTAAAAAATGGCATCGGGGAGGAGGGGTTGACACAGAAGCCTGATACACAGGGAGCCAACAAACTTCCCCCAGTTCTGAATTCACCTCTAATTTCGTAGCCAGGAACCTGAGGATGGCCCTAGGCCCTTCTGTTGTTTAACCTTGCATTGCCAGAATCCTCTTGCACTGCTCCTGACGAGGACTGGCTAAGGTGCTTCCTCCTCAAATGGAAAGGTCTGAATTTCCTATCACACGGTAGGTGTCTTAGTGAGGAAGCAATGAGCTTCACTTCTGGCCACAGTTAGGGGAACACCACTCCAGAGGTCAGCTGGTACCAATAATTGTAAGACTCTGTTCATATCTCTAGGGCTTCCACATATCAGATTGTTCAGAGGGGACTGGGAGATGGGGGACGAGCAATGCTGTGGCTGCTGGGGGTTGAAAATCATCCAGAAGATCATCCTCATTAACTTGCCGCTCACCTTTCAGAAAAGGACAGAAACCAAGGGGAGAGGTCACAGAGGGGTGGCAGGCAGTGAGGGAGCCCAAGTAATCCTATTCTTTTTTTTTTTTTTTTAAAGATTTTATTTATTTGACAGAAACACAGCCAGAGAGGGAACACAAGCAGGGGGAGTGAGAGAGGGAGAAGCAGGCTTCCCACTGAGCAGGAGCCCGATGTGGGACTCGATCCCAGGACTCCGGGATCATGACCTGAGCCGAAGGCAGTCGCTCAACCAACTAAGCCACCCAGGCGCCCCCCAAGTAATCCTCTTCTAAGCTCAGTGTTAAGCTCCGCGAGGGGCAGGAACTATCTCTGCTCATCACTGCACCCGCAGTGGGCATAAGAGCTCCTAGCACGAAATCAGCACTCAAGAAACATTTGAAGAAATGAACTAGAGACACCTGCCATGACATGGATGAACCTTGAAAACATGATGCCAAGTGAAAGGAACTAGTCACAAAGAACCATGTATTAGATTAATTTATTTTAAAGACCTAGAACATGCAAATTTATAGAGAAAGAAAGTGGATCAGTGGTGGCCAGGGCTGGGAATGAGGGAGGGGCTGAGGAGTGATGGCTAAGGGGTGCAAGATCTTCTGGGGGGTAATTAAAATGTTCTAAAATTGATTGTGATGATGGATATGAATGTCCTCTGTGAAAATACTAAAAGCTATTGAATTTTATACTCCAGATGGGTGAATGACATGGTATGTGAATTGTATCCCAAAGAGCTGTGAAAAAATTATGAGGAATATATAAGTGAATGGACAAATGAATACAGGATACAGTTGCTGATTTTTGTTCTTAGAGTTACATAGAATCATGGATTATTAGAACCATGTAAAATGCCTGACGAGGGACATCATTCGTATGTTCACTCAACTGGGAGACACGTGTGGAAAGTGTAACACGTGTCTAGGTACTAGGTCCTATGCTGAGCGACAGGGATCCAGCAGCAACCAAGACTAGAGATCCCACCTGTGCTCATGGTGTGCACACACTCACGCTGACTGTTCCTTTCTCCTTTTGCTAGGAATTCTTTAGTTAGAGATCACAGTTGATTTTTTGTCATTCAGCTATGTAGAAATCACGGTACAATCTTTAAGAGTACTGAGTCTTCCCCTCACATTTTGGGACTGAATCCTCCTGAAAATGATCTGACCCCAAGGGGAGCTATCATTGGAAATCTGAAGGTAATGCTACTTGGCTGCTTTTACTTATTTATTTGTTTTTAAAATATTTTATTTATTTATTTGACAGAGAGAGAGAACACAAGCACACAGCAGGGGGAGGAGTAGGCACAGGGAGAAGCAGGCTCCCTACTGAGCAAGGAGCCTAATGTGGGTCTCGATCCCAGGACTCTGGGATCATAACCTGAGCAGAAGGCAGCTGCTTAACTGACTGAGCCACCCAGGTGCCCTTACTTGGCTGCTTTTAAATTGCAAGAGATAGTCTCCCACATTTTATTTTTAACTATGGGGGAAAAAAATCTACATCTCCTTTGGATATTAGGCAGGTTAAAATGATAAAAGCAGAACTACCCCTTTGGCCAGTGGCTAACTGCCCCTGGTAGAGGTAAGTATCCACTGAATAATGAGGGGAAGAAGATTTGGGGGTATGTGATCACTAAACAAGTTTTGCACGCAACCAGCAAAATCAGTGCCTGAGTCGTGAACTGCAGAACAGCCTGCCCCGGTGTGAGGCTGGTGCCCATTGCTGGTGACAGAGGACGTCCCATCTCTCTGGCCATGTTAGAAGGACTGAGATGGTTCTTGGGGTAATGAAGCCAATGCAGCTGTGTTTTGGTGAGTGGAACCACCACGCAGAAATGATCCCACCGTATGGACAGGTAGGAGCACGAGGAGACTAAGAGCGAAGTGTCCGGATTCAGGCAGCCTTGGGTTCAAGAAATGCCTCTGTTACTTCCAAGCTGTCAGTAAATTCAGGCCACATACTTGACCTCTTTGGGCCTCTGCTTCCTGTTTTGTTTTTTTTTTTTAATTGAGTTATATGGGTTTCCTCTTCAGTAAAATAGGAAGGTAACAGTTTTTAAAAGGATTAAGTGAGATAAAGTAAATGAATTTAAGTGAAACAATGAAGGTAAATGCATACATTATGATTTAGGTAAGATGGACATTTAAAAATATTATTAAGGCTTTACTTTTTTAGAGCAGTTTTCCGTTCATCGCAACATGGAGGGGGAGGTGCAGAGATTTCCCACCGGCTCCCCGCTCCCCGCTCCCCACTCCCCGCTCCCATCACACACCCCGCAGCACCGCGCCGGCATGGACCGTACATTTGATGAAGCTACACTGACTCCCTGTCTTCACCCAAAGGCTGTACTTTACATTACCCTTCACTCCCACTGTTGTACTTCCTATAGCTTTGGACAAATGTCTAACGATGGGTATCCATCACATATAGTACAATATGGAGTATTTTCCTAAACATTCTCTTTTCTGGCAATTTCAGACCACACAATTTTTGAAATCCTTCCATTTGCCGCCTTAGCTCAAACTCCATGTTAAGGACTAGTTAATGAAGGCACAGTCCAAAGACCCCACTTGGTTAAAAAAGTGAATGACTGTGAAACCAAATGCAATTAGAGGGTTCTAAACTATTTCTGCCAAGTCTTCTGGTTCTGGAATAATCTTGAAAATCTTTTAGCAGAAATAATACAATTTATCCTTCCCTCAGATGGGCTTTATCACCTTCATGCCTTTCCAGTCTCCAAACTCAATCTTCTCCTTCACTGGTCGCTGCCAACTCTTGTCCCTTCTCGTCTCAGAATATCCTCTAGAGAGGTTTCTCTCTCTCTCTCTCTCTCTCTCTCTCTCTGTGTGTGTATGTTTGCCTCTTTGTCTCACCACCCCTCAACTCTATCTGCAGACCCGGAGTCTCCCCACAGAAACCACAAAGGATCATTTGGCTTCCCTTTGGAAATGACAGAAAGTTAGTACTACTTTTTGGGGCAAAAATCCCAAATAGACCGCCCCCCTCAAATGCCAATTTCTCCCTAATGGTTTTTTTCGTCTGCCTAATGGTTTGTTTATTTATATACATTTCAGGTTTCTCTAAGAAGCCCTGGCACAGAGGGCTGAGCTGGCTTCCAAAGCCCAGGGGACATACCTGGCCGCTTTCTGAGTGAGCTCCAGCGGGAAATCCGGGCACAGCAATTGTAGCAAACAGTGATACTCTCTCATGGTCAGCAAATCTGAAGTTGAAATGGAGAGGAACACGTTAGATCCCTATGTGGGAAGGTACTGCTCTCTCTTTGGCCCTTTCCTGAGTCTCAGACCTTGTCATGGTAGAGATGCCCTTACAAAGGCAAGAGTCAGTGTTATGGGTGTGCTAGACACTAACCTCCAGGGCTGAGATTTTAAGATCACTGTTTCTACAAAGTTTTTCCTGGGTGGAAGTTACCCAGCTACAGTGTTTTGGCTAAAGGAGCTTCACTGGTTTGAAAAATGGTTGGACAAGAAGGGAACGAGAGGAGTACCTTGATGAACCTTCTTAGTTTGGTTTTCCTTGTGTAGGAAAATCCACAAGAATGAATCGTTTCAAAGCTGGTTAAAGCTGCTGAGAGTCTCTGGCATGGTAACATTCACCACAACATGCCCAAGGACCATCCACGGAGTAGCTGGAAGCGCTACTAAGGCAAACTCGGGCTTGCAGTATGTGGAGAAGAACACATCACAGCAACCCACAGACCTTTACTCGGTCATCCACGATTGCACACAAATCTGGTCCTCCTGCTATAGGAAGCCAAGACAAATGTTCAAGATACACAATCAAGGCAACCAAATGGTTCCTGACATAGAGAAGCAGAGCTCTGGGAGAGATAAGCCAGGATGAGGGTCTGTTAGCCCATCAGAAAACGCAGAGGCAAATCTCCGGATGCCAAGGGAGAGAAGATACACTGATATATAAAGGCTGTTTTGTTAGTACATGGGCCAGAGCCAAAAAGTTTTAGATCAGCCAGGCGGCAGCAATCCACAAGTGTTCCGTACGCCAAAGGATTTCACATATGGAAGGACAAGCTAATGGTAAACCAAGAGCAAGCAACCTGGAAGCCATCCTAACTGGGAGAATAAGCAAGAGAAGGGAATCCAGAGGGCATGGCCACATTTGGGGAATGAAGATGATGATCATAGGCACTTGGTTTCTTTGGACGTAAGTTAGCCCAAGCCACAGGAATCCAGATCTCTTGCCCTGCTAGTTTGGTTGATGCTTTTCCAAGATAAAAACCCCAAATCTCCAGGGAGAGGTCTGGGCTCCTACTACTTTTTCATCAAAGCTCAATTCAAGGTGGGGGCAGAGAGTTAGACTAACCACACTGCGAAAGTCACACCAAAGCAACAGACTCAGCGTCAGTGTAGGTCAAAGGATCAAGATGGCTTTTGTGGCCTTCGTCTTGGCCACAATGGAGTGTGCACTTTCCTCTCCTTACTCGTTTGACCTCGGGCACAGCCTGGTCGGAGGTTTTAATCATCAAGAGACAGAGGAAGAGCACCTCATGGTCACAGAGATTTGAGGTAAGGGGCAGGAAAGGTGAAGGGAAGAAAGAAAAGCTATTGAGTCTAATGGGTTCCCACATTATTCTCACTCCAAAACTCCCTGTATAATGAGGAGGGATTTCTGGCAGAAGTAAATCCAGACATACCTTGGAGACACTGTGGGTTTGGTTCAGATCCCCTCAATAAAGCAAACATCTCAATAAAGTGAATCAAATGATTTTTTTTTGGTTTTCCAGTGCATGTAAAAGTTGTGGTTATACTAAACTGTAATCTATTGAATGTGCAATACCATTATGTGTAAAAAAAAGTATACACCTTAGTTAAAAATATATTTTTTAAAAGATTTTATTTATTTATTTATTTGACAGAGAAAGAGATCACAAGTAGTCAGAGAGGCAGGCAGAGAGAGAGAGGGAGAAGCAGGCTCTCTGCTGAGCAGAGAGCCCGACGCGGGCCTCGATCTCAGGACCCTGAGATCATGACCTGAGCTGAAAGCAGAGGCTTTAACCCACTGAGCCACCCAGGTGTCCCTTAACTTAAAAATATTTTACTGCTAAAAAATGCTAACCAGCATCTGAGCTTCTAGCAAGTTGTAATCACTGATTACAGATCACCATAACAATAATGAGACGGTTTGACATATTTCAAGAATTACCAAAACATGACCCAGAGACTTGAAGTGAGCAAACGCTGTTGGAAAAATGGCGCCGACCAACTTGCTCAAGGCAGGGTTGCCACAAACCTTCAATGTGTAAAAAATGCAATGTCCGCAAAGCACAAAGCTGCCTGAAAAAGAAATTTCTTTGAACCGTCATTGCTTTCCCAGGCTAAGCTTTGGTGGACGTAACTGATACCGTCCTTGGGGGGTCCAAGTGTTTCACAGAAATCCACATTTGTGCCCCCAAATTACCTACGAGATATCCTTGGGAAGATAAACTGAGTAAAGGAAAACGAGCAGCCCAGAGAACTGTGTAACTCATATTTAATCAAGAAAAGACAAGGTTGGGCATCAATTTCAGTTGGGCATCAGTTTCCAGACCCTCAGCTTTCTTTAGGATCTTGATGATATTACAACTCATGTACTTCAACTACTTGCTTCCAAGGACAGAAGCAAAACATAAAAATAATTCTGTATTTCTCTAATGCAACAACAGCTCTTGGAAATACTAAATACATCAGAATAACAGAACACACCCTATTCACCACTTCTAGAACTTGACTTTCCTAAATGTAAAATGAGGAATATATTCAGATAAAGAAATGAATGAAAGTCCAGGCAAATGGAGAACTTTTGTCACCTTAATTGTGAAAGACAGTTCTTTTTTTTTTTAAATTTTATTTATTTATTTGAGAGAGAGAGAGAGAGAGAGAGAGAGAGAGAGAGGGCATGAGTGGGAGGCAGAGGCAGAGGGAGAAGCAGACTCCCTGCTGAACAGAAAGCCCTACATGGGGCTGGATCCCAGGAGCCTGAGATCATGATCTAAGCCAAAGGCAGACACTTAGCTGACTGAGCCGCCCAGGAGCCCCAAAGGCAGCAGTTCTACTTCTATTAATATAATGGCTGGATAATATCAATACTGCATGATTTTGAGGGAGAGGCATCTGCCACTTGGAGACACTCCTCAGTTGTATAGTGGGTATTGGGGGGAATGGTGAATGATAAGACTTATTCCAAAAATCAGAGCATTGATGAGCAAACAGGAGCTGTCTCCATCTTGTCTCTCAGGCTACGGTTCAAATCTCAGCTCTGCAATTTACCAGTTATCCAACCATGGGCCAATTGCTCAATCTCTCTGAATCTCAGTTTCTCGTCCTGTAAAATAGGAATGATGATGCTTACCTTTCAGGGTTGAAGTCAAGATTAAAAAAGATGATGCCTATAAAGTAGTTAGCAGATTGTCTACAACATAGTAACATGAAACAATGGGGAGATATTTTAGTTTTGTTTTTAAATCCCAGAGGACGGGGTGCCTGGGTGGCTCAGTTGTTAAGCGTCTGCTTCGGCTCCAGTCATGATCCCAGAGTGCCCGAATCAAGTCCCTGAATCAAGTCCCTGCTCCGTGGGAAGCCTGCTTCTCCCTCTCTCACTCCCCCTGCTTGTGTTCCCTCTCTGGCTGTGTTTCTCTCTGTGAAATAAATAAATAAAATCTTTAAAAAAAAAAAATAAATCCCAGGGGCAAAGATAGGAGAGAAGAGGAGGGTGTTCTTGGCAGATTTTAAATGCTTAAACACCCAGGGGTGGTTTGCCTTGAGACTTCTCTGTTAGGTTGTTTGAGCCAAACCTATTTTTATTTGTATTTTTTTAAAGACTGTAAAATTTATTCAGTTGAGAGAGAGGGAGAGAGTGTGCACCAGAAGGGGAAGGGTCAGAGGGAGAGGGAGACGCAGCTTTCCCACTGAGCAGGGCGCTGGATTTAGGGCTTGGTCCCAGGACCCCGGAACCATGACCCAAGCCAAAGGCAGATGCCCAACGGACTGAGCCACCCAGGTACCCCTGAACCAAATCTGTTTTTAAATACTTTTTTGCAGTACTCATCCGTTCACTGTCACCACAGGCCTCCTCCAGTCGCCTTGTCAGAGCAACAAACAAGCCAGCAGTCCCCCAGCTCTGGAGGCTTACACTCAGACCCTAGTTAACCCTAAATGTCTACTTTAGGTGCTTTAAGAACTCTCCAAGATCTCAAAGGCCCTTTCAGGGAACGCTTTGTGCCTCAGGAACAATGGTAATGAGACTGAATAGTCACCGAGCCCCGAATTAGCTCACTTCACCTTCACAACAACCTTATGAAGGAGACTCCATTATTCCCAGCCCCACTTCACTTCATAAGGACATGGAGGCTTAGAAATACAGTTGGCCCTTGAACCATGTGGGGTTAGGGGCACCGAACAGCTCCCCTGTGCACTCCAAAATCCTTGTGTAACTTTTGGTTCCTCCAAAACTTAACTGCTAATAGCCTGCTGTGGACTAGAAGCCTTACTGATAACATAGTCAACTTATATTTTGTGTATGTACTCCTATATACTGTATTCTTACAATGAAGTGAGCTAGCGAAAATATTAAGAAAATCATAAGGACAAAATACATGTATTGAAAAAAAACCCCAGGTACAAAGGGACTTGTGCAGTTCAAATCTGTGTTGTTCAATGGTCACTTGTCATCTATCTGGTGAGTGAGAAAAGAAGGGTCCAGAGCCTGGGGGACAGGAAGAGAAAACGGCTTCTCAGAGCAAAATCCTAGGCTGAGAGGGAAAGATGGGGGTGTGAGGGTGGATGGGCTTAGTACTGACAGCCAACATTTCCTGAGCACTTACTATGGGCCGGACACTGTTCTTGCAAGAGTTTCCTACGTCATCGCATTTAATCTTCACTGTGGTTATCCCCATTTCGCAGACACAAAAACCTCAGGTCATGGATGCTTAAGAGGTAGAAGTGGAATTCAGACTCAGGCAGTTGGGCTCCAACGCTCCAACCTTTACCCAAACAACATTTTCAGCACCTTGATCTTATCAGCCGTAATGTAGAAAGGCTTAAGAGCTTGCTTTTCCCTCCAAACAAACTGCAGGAACTAAATAGCTCCAGGTGAACTGGATCAAGGAGACAATTCGAGTGAATTGGGATTTTTTTCAGGTAAGAAATTTAGTCTGAAAGGTTCTAATTACTGTCAACAGGAAAGACTGTAGCCCCAGCCGCAGAGCCACTGCTGGGCCAGAGGCCACGGAGGATGGGGTGAGTACACCTGAGCTCCCAGCCATGCTGCCATTTCCGAGCCCCGCCCACATGCCAGCCACTCGTCCTCCCGGCAGGGGCAGGCGCAGGGAAGCTAAGTGGTGTGTACTGACAGTTGCCTTCTCCAAAGGAACCCCACATCCCCAACTAGGAAAGCTTCAGCCAGAAGGTCCTGAAAGTTCAAAGGCAAAGGGACAGGAAGGCTTTGGTATAAGATCAAAATTAGAACACTCTCCACGAATTGGTGCCTTTCTGTGGGTGGTCAGAGCTGTTGAACATTCTTATTCTCCACCTTGTAATAGTCCTATTGACTGTGTGCCTGGCTCTGGACCAGAGGTTTTACGTCCTTCATCCTCTCCTTTGCAGAGACATACAGTGTCACACTGTGGCTCATAGCATAGACTTCAGATTTACCCTGCCTGGGTCCAAATCCCAGCTTTGCTACTAACTTCAAGCTACTTGGCCTTTAAGCTCTCTGTGCCTCAGTTTCCCCACCTATAAAATGAGGATAATGTTAGTACTACTATCATACAGCTTTTTCCAAAATAAAGATTTTATTTATTTATTGGTCAGAGACAGAGGGAGAGAGAGAGCGAGCACAAACAGGGGAGCAGCAGGAGGAGGGAGAAGCAGGCTCCCCGCTAAGCAAGGAGCCCGATGCAAGGCTCTATCCTGGGACCTTGGGTTTGTGACCTGAGCCGAAGGCAGATGTTTAACCGACTGAGCCACCCAGGCCTCCCCATCATACACTTGTTGTGAGTTAATGTAAGGTACTTAGAACAATGTCTGGCCTATCAAAAGCACCATTGCTACTTGCTAATATTATTTTAGAACTAAAGAAACTAGGGTTTCTTTAACTAAGGTCATTTACTTTCTGAAGGAAACAGAGCGAGTTGGAGGAGGGAGAATGGTGATTCAGACTTAAGCCAGTCTAGCTCCAAAGGTCCTTCGAGTTCTACTCCCGCAAGTGGGATCGAGCTAGTTTGGGAGGATCTGACCTCTGATGGTAGGACTGTTCACGCCAGGTGACTGACAGACTTTCTGTTGAAGTTAAACATACAGATACCCTCCAGGCGGGCCACATTAAATTGCACAGGACAGCTGTATTACTGCAGAGCCCAGACTTTGTAATCAGACAACCTGGCTTCAAAGCCCGGCTTCACTACTTAACCGCCCGTATGATTTGCGCAAGTCACACAACTTCTTGACCCTTGGTTTCCTCTTCTTAGAAATGTGAATAACCACTGTACCTACCTGATATGGTTGCTGTAAAAATCAAATAAGGCAATTTATTATTTTTTTAAGATTTTATTTATTTATCTGAGAGAGAGAGAGATCACAAGTAGGCAGAGAGAGGAGGAAGCAGGCTCCTTGCTGATCAGAGAGCCCCATGTGGGCTCGGTCCCAGGACCCTGAGATCATGACCTGAGCCGAAGGCAGAGGCTTTAACCCACTGAGCCATCCAGGCGCCCCAATTTATTATTTTTAAACATTTTAAAAAAGTGACTTCTACCCCCAGTGTGAGGCTGGAATGCAGAAACTCAAATTCAGGAGTCACACGTGCTACCTGCCGAGCCAGCCAGGGACCCAGACACAATTTACATATAAGGTGCTATTCTGAAAAAATTATTGAAATGCTCAATAAATGGCAGGATCATATTACAATTATTAACTGAAAACTTGAAGTGCTGAAATTAAGGAACCTTTAGACTTAAAGCCCTTAGTGCAAGGCCTGGAACGTAGTAGTAAATACTCCTTGGAGGGATGGATGGAAAAGAACATGCGTGACATAGCGACCCAGAGGAAAATTCAGAGGGACCAATTTCTGGTCACTGTATGAACACAGAGATGGGGCCTCTCCAGGCACAGGAGGCATGTCTACAAATTTAAGGGGACGTGAGGAGATGCTAGGAGCTGTCAAGTGCTGGGAATGGGAAATGTCTTGTACGGTAGACACTCCGAGCAATCGCGATACGTCCTGACAAGCGGACGACACTCCACGTGCTTGCTGACTCCTAGCACGTTCTTATCAAGTGCTCAATCCAGTCAGCTTGCATATTTGTTTTCACTGGAATGCATCACCAATTTTATCATGAAAATCAGAGGAAGCCTAGGGTTTACTTGGTATTAATTCACTTTACCACTGTTACAACTCGAGCATGAATACTGTAGTTTTCAGGATAACCAGCCCTGACTCAGAATATTCTTCTGTCGGTTCTCTCCACTCTAATCCTAGAGGATGGTAGGTGAGGTTATTTTGGCAAAGAAAATGAATCTAATCAGAAGTGAACTCGTGGGGCGCCTGGGTGGCTCAGTTGGTTAAGCTACTGCCTTCAGCTCAGGTCATGATCCCGGAGACCTGGGATCGAACCCCACATCGGGCTGCCCGCTCAGCGGGAAGCCTGCTTCTCCCTCTCTCACTCCCCCTGCTTGTGTTTCCTCTCTGGCTGTGTTTCTCTCTGTCAAATAAATAAAATCTTTAAAAAGAAAAAGAAAAAGAAAAAGAAATGAACTCGTGCCCAATAGTCAGGGCTAAATTGTTCTTACCCCCTTCTTTCTTGGAAAAGAAGGATGAAGATCTTCTCTTGTCTTTTCTACATCTGGTCTACCTTCTAGCTGTGGAAATTCCTGTCTCTGAAGTTCTGTGGGGGCAGCTTCGTCATCTCTACATCCTCCTCGAAGACCACCATGTGTGCTCACACATTTGCTCAGAAGACCTGCGGCGGGAGACTCAGACGCCTCTGCCCTTCCTGGGAAATGGTGTCATTTCCAGGGTCAGAGTGGTGTCATTAAAGGAGGCCAGTGGAGGAGTGCCAGACAGAAGGAACTAGGGCCATATCTTTATCCCTTACTCAGAGAAAGCCTTTCCCAAAGCTGAAATCAAGCGTTTTTAGCTCCGAAAGGATGGGGGATGAAGGGGGGGTTTAGTCTGAGTTTATTTGTGTGAGTGCCTACATGTTGACGGCTGGGTGAGCTTGGGCCAGGACAAGAGCTAGAGATAATGAAATGCTACCAAGCCATGGGGAATCCCAGTGGACTGAGCAGCCTCTATCCGTTGGCTGCGTCATCTCAGCGGGAGGCCACAAAGGCCACAGAATACCACAGCCCATGAGTGGACTCTCCAATTTTCAGTTGCAATTGTTTTTATGTTCTTTTAGGCAGGGCTTGTGCTCATTCTAAATGGCACTCACCCTTAGCCAGCCTGCTCTGCCAAGAGATGCTCGGAAGGACACGGATAGTTTGGGGCATGACCACACCGCCGCTTCCTACCCCCAGGCCCCTGAGGCTTTGCTCCCAGTCTGCAGCTGAGTAAATACTTCTGGGTGCTACTCTGCAAGGCAGCGAAGGGGAGTGAGGGAGAGAGGGGAGGAGCGGAGAGGAAGGCAAGACTGTCTAACAGCTTCACTCTCTACGTAGCATGTGGTCCCACCGGTCATAGGACGGCCTAGAGCCATGTTCCTGTCGAGCAAAGCCCCAGAAGAAGAGCAAGCCGTGTTCTTAAATTTTGTCATTTTTTTTTGTTTTTTTTTTTTAAGATTTTATTTATTTGACAGAGAGAAACATAGCCAGAGAGGGAACACAAGCAGGGGGAGTGAGAGAGGGAGAAGCAGGCTTCCCGCCGAACAGGGAGCCCGATGTGGGGCTCGATCCCGGGTCTCCAGGATCATGACCTGAGCCGAAGGCAGTCGCTTAACCAACTGAGCCACCCAGGCGCCCCCAATTTTTTCTTTTTTGACAGCACTGTTGTTTTATATTATAAATGGAGGGCAGTGATCATTAGTTCACTGCAAGGGAAATGATTTTATGAAAGGAATGAGAAGCCCTGCCTTCCACTGACACCTGTGGAGTAGAGGAGTTGGGCCATTATTAATACTATCCTGTGCCAACCCATTACTCCCCAGAGCAGGTTTAGTGTGTTTAAACTGGGGCAAGAGCCAGATTCTTTCTTTCTTTATTATGACTAAGCCGAACATCAAGGGACTCTTTCTGTTTGACCAGTATATGCATTCTAGGCAAAGTATTAAATCAAACATAGTAACAATTACATGGCAATTTTTAGAAAGAACAAAAGAGACTCCCCAGGAATTGTTTATATTACCAAATATTTAAAGAAATGTGAGCATTTCTTTCTTTTTTCTTTTTTAATTTTTTTTAAGACTTTATTTATTTGACAGAGAGAAATACAGCCAGAGAGGGAACACAAGCAGGGGGAGTGAGAGAGGGAGAAGCAGGCTTCCTGCCGAGCAGGGAGCCCGATGTGGGATTCGATCCCGGGTCTCCGGGATCATGATCTGAGCTGAAGGCAGTCGCTCAACCAACTGAGCCACCCAGGCACCCCAAATGTGAGCATTTCTAATGAGGGTCTGAGAATTCTTCCACAGGGCCTGTGTATGGTGCAGCCTGGCAATCTGTTCTGCTCGCGAGGCTAAACCCGGGCCGCCCCTAGCTCCCACTGTGCGACTGAAGCAGAGGTCTGATCTGATCTGGTAAGGATTCCCCCAAACCACGTTAGACCCTCTCTTCTGTCCACGACAACAGAGCTGTTGGGAGTTTGAGGGCCAAGGCAAGGCTTGGTGCTGGGGAGGACACTGTCTTCGGCAGCTTTGATGACATGAACCACAGCCGGCCGCGCAGGGCATTGTGGAAGGAGGCACCAGGGCCGGGAGAAACGCGAGGAACAACAGGCGGGCCACGCAGGCACGAGCGCAGTCTCCTGGCAATTGATGGAGGAAATGGGAGGCAGCTTTGGACACCAGAATGTGCTGCAGGATCTTGGCACCATAAGCTCTCAGAGGGCCCAGCAACTTATTGGGGAAGCCATCTCAGGCCTCCTATCTGCACCCATTCACATTTTAGTTAGAGACTGGCAAGTCCCACTGTGCCAGGTGTTGCTACTTTACATTTTTGTTGGAAATAGGAAGATAGGAAGAGCTCCTTGCCACAGAGCCTTCAGAGCCAAGGTGGAAGTCTTATCCTGGGAGAGCAAGCGTTGTCTCAAAGACCTGTGACCCAAACCTGTTCTGAACTGAACAGACATGGTCCAAGAGACACAAGAAGTGAGGCGGAGACGGAACTCCAGTCCCTCCTCCTGGTAACTGGGGTTGAGAGGATAGGTCCTGCCCTCTCACTGGTGGTCTATCTGGAAAACCTCACTCAATCTTCGAGAGAGGCAGTAGTCTAAATTCCCTTACATGGGTTTTTATGACCAGAATGAGGGTTTTCATGTTGTTTTGAAGGGGGGAAAGGTCTCTTCTCCCACAGATACATGTTATTGACAGAAGAACTCAAGCCTGAGTTCTGCAAAGGATTAACCTCATTATTCTGGGTACAGCTGTTCTGGGCCTCCATTTTCTCACCCCTAAAAAAGAAAGGTGTAGTACGTGAGAGTTGAAAAAAATTTTTAAGCAGATCAGCAACTTTTTTCCAGTGGAAATCTTAGAAGGAAACTCAACGTATAATGCAGATCGAAACAAAGCACTTTTTTTAAAACAAGGTTTTATTTCTTTATTTGAGAGAGAGCACAAGCAGGGAAGGGTGGGAGGCAGAGGGAGAGGGAGAAACAGACCTCCCACTGAGCAGGGCGCCCAACGTGGGGCTCAATTCCAGGACCCCAGGATCAGGACCTGAGGCGAAGGTTGTTGCTAAATCACCCAGGTGCCCCAAACAAAGCCTTTTTTACCCAACCTTCGCCTCACCTAGCCTAGAGGTACAAGAGATGAAGTGGCTGGGAGAGAAGGCCTGAGATGCTGCTTTAAAACTCTCAGGCTCTCTGGAGGATGGTTTAGAAAGCCCTGACTCTAACTCCGAAGCAGGACTTACCCAGTAACCCACAACCCCTGGTTGCCTGAACCAACCAGGAATCAAACCCCAGCTCTTCAGCTCGTCAGCCATGTGACACTGAGCAAGCCACTTAGAAATAAGAGTGAGTATTAATACTAATACCAATGATAATAACAGTATGCACAATGCTGATACTCATTGTGAAGAGGTTTTGAGAAAATTAAAATAGATGATTAAAAAAACAAAACAAAACAGAGCCTGGGGGACACCTGGGTGGCTCAGTTGGTTAAGCATCTGCCTTTGGCTCAGGTCATGATCTCGGGGTCCTGTGATCAAGTTCCACATCAGGCTCCTTGCTCTTAAAAAAAAAGAGAGAGAGAGAGAGAGACAGAGACTGGTTGCTATACCACTGGTAAGCACAGCATAATGTACAGAAATGTCTAATCACTATATTGTACACCTGCAACTATGGTCATATTATGTGTCGACTACATGCAAATAAAAGAAAATTAAAAAGAGATATAGTAAATTTAAAGTGCTAGTATATGGCCCAGGGTAAAATATTCAATGAACAGTACCTGCTCTTGTTATCACTCTCAGGCTTTTGCACACAGGTGGGATGGCACCTGTGTAACAAAAGACGCAATTCATCTAAGTCCTCCAGCTCCAGCCAGTGGGTGGCTGAAACAATCTTATTCCTTATCTCATGTTTACTTTGTCTTGCCTTTGTTCTTCCTGATGAGAGAATAACAGACTTCCTGCCTGAAGGCAGGTGCACACCACTTTCCTTGAGAGTCAATGGACTGCCAATCCTCTATCATCTCAGAGGGAAAGTACTGATGAGTCACATTTATAGAGAGACTGTATAATCATGAAAACCATTTTCCTACACATTATCACTTCTGATCCCCATAAGAAGCTTGAGAGGCGGGGAGAGGAAAATGGTATTGTTCCCATTTTTATAAACAAGAGAAATGAGCCTCAGTAAGGGACAAAATCAACAAGAAAATGGTAGAGCCAGGATCTAAACAAGCCTTCTCTTTCTGGATCAAGGCGTCTTTCCACTACATGGGCGGGTTCCTTCTGATGCCCCTTCCTTCTTCCTACATGGGCCCTGGAACCTTGGCCTGCTTTTATGTCTTCTATGGATGAAAAAGAGCCAACAGAGTGAATTCCATAATGAGAATGTGGTAGATATTAGCTGCGATTGCTGTTATTGTTAGTATTACCGGTAGTATTTAAATCTGCTACCAGCCAGTCCATCCCTTTCTCTCTTCCTTCTCCTAGGCTGCCTCCTAGGGTCAGACGTGGTCTCCCTGGTTCCCATCTTCCTTGCTGCCCCCCAAACAAAGTGACAGGCCCTTTCTATTTTAGGCGACCTGCTGCTAATCTCTGTAAGAAAATAGAGAAGGGAACAACAAAAATAAACATCTGAAGCCATTATAGGTCTGTATCTGCAATTTTAACAGGACTGAACACTGATTACCAGAGGAAAGTATATTTAATGCCCACACAAAAATGCTTCCAACTACTTTTTTACTTTACACTTTAAAATCAGGCTGATGGGATGCCTGGGTGGCTCAGTTGATTAAGCATTTGCCTTCAGCTCAGGTCATGATTCAAGGGTCTTGAGGTCTGGCTCCCTGCTCGGCGGCGAGTCTCCTTCTCCCTCTCCCTCTGTCCCTCCTCACCAGCTCATGCTCTCTTTCTCTCTCCTATGAATAAATGAATGAATGGATGGCTGACTGACTGACTGACTGAATGAATGAATAGATAAATAAATAAAATCTTTAAAAAATCAGACTGACAGTTGGGATGGAATTTTATTAATATTAATTAATAATATTATTATTTTTAGGTAATCTCTATGCCCAATATGGATCTTGAACTCATGACCCTGAGCTCAAGAGTCACACGCTCTGCTGACTGAGCCAGCCAGGTGCCCCTGGGATGGAATTTTAAAAAGCTCTCAGCAAAACTGATGACTTGTCTGAGAAAGCAAGCCACAGAAAACAAAAAACCAACAAAAGTATTTCTCTGGGCTTTTCACTGTCCAAAGTAGCTGTAGAATAAATAGGAAGTGGAACAGATTATGCATTTGACTTGCTTAAAGCGCATTTTCTTTCTCTTGTAAATAAATATAAAAAGCAGTGGCTAACAGAGTTACTCACTAAGAGAGAGTTGAACCAAGACAGACTAAAAATAAAGAAAACCAATCTAAGTCCCCGGGCCTCGATGATTGTGTGAGTAGAGGAAGGCTGCTGGCAGCATGTAGGCGTGCTTGTAAAGACCACAGCCTGTTCTCATGTCAGAATCCACTAACTTCCACCAATGAGGACGGATTTATGGCTACCCATCAACTAAAAAAATAGACTTAAGAAACAAAAACAGAAGGAACCAGAAAGAGGGCTGGATACAGATAAACACATACATCTCTTCAGATGAATCCACCTTTGTCTTTCCTGCTGTTTTCTGTCTTTTGTGGGCACATAGAATGTACCCTATCTATAATTATATGTATATGTGTGGCTAAGAGAAAGAGGCAGCTAGAGACAGAAGACTGCCTGACTTTTTTTGGGGACTGGAAAGGGCACTGGGATGGGAAAGGAAATTGGCATTAGCAGTTACTGTTCCTTAAAGCCATCAGCTTTGTTTTTCAAAGTATGGCTTTCCCGGTAAAAGATTCTTTGCCTGTAATGTGAGTGAATCACTCATCTTATTTCAATAAAAATGTGAAGCAAATGATAGAGGCTCTGCATCCTGGGAAAGGACACAATGGTTAGGCTTTCTGAACCCTGATCCTTATCTTTCAGTGGGACTGGCAGGCATACAAAAAGAAAAGAAAAAGATGAAAAATATTCCAGTGGCATCAAAGGATGGACCCACCCAATTTCTTTCATGCACGGGGATTCTAAAAGACAAAGTCTGGTCTTACTCACTGGGGTCTGGACAAGGTGCCTGGTTCCCTCGAGGATGGGTGGCCTCCGGTTGGCCACCAGGTCCTTAGGTCTCAGTTTCCTCTTTTACCATGCCCCAGGTGTAAATGATCAGGATTGATTAGATTAAGTTAAATAGACTTTAAAGCATTTAAGACTGTATGCCCTTTTCACCTTTTGAATTTTGTCGCCTTCACGGCACCAGGGTGGCTCCCTTGTTAAATGGCCAGCTCTTGATTTCCACTCAGGTCGTGATCTCCGGGTCCTGGAATCAGGCCCCACGTGAGGCTTCTGACTCAGCAGGGAGTCTGCTTTTCCCTCTCTCTCTGCCTCTAACCACCCTAAGAATCCTCTCAATGCTCTCTCTTTCTCAAACGAATAAATAAAATCTTAAAAATAAAAAAATCTTTGAATTTTGTCACGATCATGTAGAACCCACTTGAAAAATTAAGAGAACAAAAGTGTAAACACTGGGAAGACATCATGGAGTCTTTAAAAAAAAGCATAACCATTTCAGAATTATTTTTAAAAGTGAAAACGTTTTGTCTCAATAATAATCCTCAGGGTTCTATTTGAGTCTAAGATTCTAGGATTCTTTCACTGTAACTCTCGGTGGTTGAGACAGGAGCACAAGGAACAGGTAAGGGATGATGTGAATACAGGTAGCGTGGAATTTGCTAGAAGAGTGGGAACGTTACAAATCCATGTTATTGCTTTCTGGTGTAGAACACGTGGTAGCTAAGAAATGAGATTGGGCATTAAGACAGACTTGGCTTCAAAATGCCTCTGTTATTTCCTAGCTGTGTGGCATGGGGAAAATTCTTTGAGCTCCAGTGTTCTCATCTATAAAATCGCAAAATGCTTCTTTCTCAGACTCTATACAACGGGGGCCCCTGCTATTGCCCTAACCGCATCTCCTTCGACTCGTTTGTTGCTCAGACCATTCCAGCCACACTGGCTTTGTATTCCTTGAATATATCAGACATTCTCTTCTCTTGGGTTTTTATATCTGCTCTCCCTTCTGCTCCCAATCCCTGTATAGCTCTTTCCTCCTTCAGGTTTCTGCTCCAATGTCACTCTACAGTAAGGCCCCTCCGGCCATAGTATTTAAAACAGCAGAGCTCCCCCTACACTCTGTCTCATTTCCCTGCTTTATTTCTCTCCTAGTACATATTGCTGTATGATCTACTGACTATTTTTTTGACTATATTACCTGTCTCCCTACTAGAATGTAAACTCCAAGAGGGCAAAGAATTTGCCTCCTTTATTCATTGTTGGTTCTCCATATATAGCCATTAAAGGTGCAGGACTGCTCTGATAATTAAGGGAGCTACTTCTTGGGAAGCTCTTCACACTCACTGTCTGAGACAAAAATCGGCTGTCAGATTTTGTTTGGCTTGAACTGCATTTTTTTTTTTTACACATTTATTTTTGTTTTTATTATTCCTTTATTTTAGAGACAGAGTGTGTGTGTGTGTGTGTGTGTGTGTGTAGGAGCAGAAAGAAAGGAGGGAGAGGGACAAGCTGACTCTGCTCTGAGCGTGGAGCCCAACCTGGGGCTTGAACTCACGACCCTGAGATCATGACCTGAGCTGAAATCAAGAGTCAGATGCTTTAACTAACTGAGCCACTCAGGGACCCCTGCACTGTATTTTTTTAATTTGGGGCTAAAACATTAGAAAAGCCAAGACATTTCCTAAAACACAATCTGGATTCTAGATATTTCTTTTCTAAACAATCAGAGGGCTGCAATAGCAGGCCAGCATTTCTGCACGGCCACAAGGGGCTAGGGTTGAGGCAGAGGCTAGCTACCCTTGTAAGTCGGCCACAGACCCCCTGCAGGGCTTCTTACGTTACCTGCCTGGTTCTTGCACGCACCCGACTTTTCAACCCCAGATGTAGAATTTCTCCCGAGAAGCATTTACCATAAAGACTTAATTCATGTGACTAAATGAGTTTAAAATGAAAATACATAAACTTAGATAACCTCATAATGTTAAGGGGAAAGAACAAAATAAAAATTGTTGCATACAGTATGATCACATCTTTGCTTTAAAAGAAAACAAAGGAAATAAATTTGCACAGGAAAAAGAATGGAGTATACTGAAGCATTAATAACGGTGGTCGACTCTGTACTTGAGGATTACGGGTGCTTTGTGTTTTCTTACAATTGGAAGACTAAATAAATAGTCCCCCAGGTTTAGGGTATGAAAATTATATCTCAATAAAGTGGCAGAAGGAAGGAAGGAGGGAAGGAGGGAGGGAAGGAGGAAGGAAGGAAGCCAGCCACCTAGATAAATTGCACTTTCCTTCAAAAATCGATTTCCATGTCCCCATTCTCTGTGGTTCTGTGTTCCCTCTCTAAATCACCTAGTTTTGTCTGCAATGAAAAGAGGGTGCAAAGCTGATCATCACATTTTATAATTCTTTATATGTTTCTGGGTCTTATTATAATGCCCTTGGCCTTCCTTATATATGCTCACTGTTCAGGCTCACTGAGGGCCCAGTAAAGTTATATCTCCCTTTAAATAAGAAAAGGGGAGAGAGGAAAAGCACTTATCAAAGTCAAGGCTAAAACTGATTAGTTACAATACTAACGACATCTTATTTTTCTAATTTTTAGTGATATACATTGATGGTTTTCCTCTTTTTACACAGCACAAGACAACGCTCTGTTTCTTCCTGGGAACAGTGTGGCTGAGCAGAAAGGGAAGGCTCCGGGGACTGGGAACCCTGCCGTGGTCCTGCTGGACCCCTCGCTGGAGCAAACCACTTACTCTTTAGGCCTTAGTTTCTTCATCTTTAGAATGGAGATAACCATCCATTGTCTACTTGAAAGCAAAAAGGCCAGATCTAGGATCCTGTGCTT
>PITA01012997.1:0-29743 GCA_004023965.1 Spilogale gracilis
CTTCTGCACAGCAAAGAAACAGTCAACAAAAAGACAACCCACGGAATGGGAAAAGATATTTGCAAATGACACTCCAGACAAAGGGCTGATATCCAAGATCTATAAAGAACGCCTCAAACTCAAAAAACCAAAAAAAAAAAAAAAAAAAAGATAATCACATTAAAAATGGGCAGAAGACATGAACAGACACTTCTCCATAGAAGATATACAAATGGCTAGCAGACACATGAAAAAATGTTCATCATCATTAGCCATCAGGAAAATTCAAATCAAAACCACACTGAGATACCACCTTACACCCGTCAGAATGGCCAAAATGAACATGACAGGAAACAACAAGTGTTGGGGAGGCTGTGGAGAAAGGGGAGCCCTCTTACACTGTTCATGGAAATGTAAGTTGGTGCAGCCTCTTTGGAAAACTGTGTGGAGAGTCCTTAAAAAAATTTAAAATAGAGCTCCCCAATAACCCTGCAATTGCACTACTGGGTATTTACCCCAAATATACAGAGGTAGTGAAAAGAAGGTCCATATGTACCCCTATATTCATAGCAGCAAGGCCACAATCACCAAACCGTGGAAAGAGCCAAAGTGCCCTTCAATAGATGAATGGATAATGAAGATGTGGTACATATATACAATGGAATATTACGCCTCCATCAGAAAAGATGTATACCCAACATTTGCAGCAACATGGACAGGACTGGAGGAGATTATGCTAAATGAAATAAGCCAAGCAGAGAAATTCAATTATCACATGGTTTCACTTACTTGGGGAGCATAAGGAATGACATGGAGGAGAGTGGAAGAAGGAAAGCATATGTAAACTGCAGTCAATCAGAGAGGGAGATGAAGCATGAGAGACTGTGGACTCTGAGAAACAAACTGAGGGTTTTGGAAGGGGGGAATGGGGAGATGAGTGAGTCTGGTGGTGTGTATTGAGGGCATATATTGCATTGAGCACTGGGTGTGGGGCAAAAACAATGAATCTTGGAACAATGAAAAAATAAAATAAAGTATTAAAAATAATATAAAATAAAATCTTTAAAAAGAAGACTGGAAAGTTATACATAATGAAGAAAAATACTTATTTAACAATACATTTTTAATTAGCAAAACATGTAAACAGAGTTCATAAAGAAACAAAACATTCAGAAAATATGTTATATTGTTGGCAAACACAGACACATAGACAAACACATGCACTCAACACAAATAGTCCTTACAGATATATAAGGGAGATAAAAAGCCCAAACGAATAAATGGGCACAGGATATTGGTTGAATAATTCATAGATGAGTAAATTGAAAGAGCAAAATAACATAAAAAGATGCTCAACTTCTCAGTTATCAGCAAAATGAAAATTAGTTTAACAATAAAATATCACTTTATATTTATTAGACCTGCAAACTTTTCTAAAAAGAGAGATAGATTTCCTGTAGTGAGAAACCCAGCAAAAGAATAGTCTCTTCCCAGTGGTGGAAAGTCAAGTTTTATATCCTTTTCAGAAACCAATCTGGCAGCATCTTTTAAAATTTGAAATACACACTTGACCTTAGAAACACCATTCCTAAGAGCCTAATAAAAATAAAAACATTACTATGTAAGGCTATAACTTCAAGATATTTAATTGCAATATTGTTCATAGTGCTAAAAACTGGTGGAAAAGTTTAATATCAGCCAATAGGAAAAAGTTGGCTAAATATGTTCTATTTATATTTTGGAATATTATATAGCACACTAAAAAAGAATTAATATTTTACCAATTTACTCTAAGCATTTTCATAATTTTAAGTGAAAAAATATGATCATCCATTTTGAATAATAGCAAATATATATCTGCATAAGTAGACTGTTGTATGTATACATGTATATGCTTATATATAATTTTATAAATGTGAATAAAATGTGTAGGAAGATATGTTGGTGTTAACATATGTGACATAGTTGAGGGGTGATCTAGGTAAAGTGTGGGAGGAGATGGCATTTAATCAAGTAAAAAAGAAAAAGAAAAATATCAGTAATGACAACTATATAAGAGCAGATATGATCTGCCACCAAGTGTGCATTCATGTAAAATTATATTTATTTAAATATAAATATTAATGAATATGTTTAAATTAAAAACTTGAAATAGTAACATGGTCACTTTGGTATAGAATAAGGGTTATGACCATACCTGGTATATCATATGTGGTTCTAGACAAATATAGCAGACACTAACAAAAAAGAAAAGAAAAGAATCGTAAAACAAACAAACAAACAAACTGAAATCATCAAGTGCATGGAGAAACATCAAGAGGTGTGTATTACATAGCACAGTTCAGCAACCAGCAATATCTAAACCATGAGATATTTTACAGGACAAATTGTCCATTTTCTCAAAAAAATTGGTAACAAGAAAAAGAAGAAGAAGTGGTCAGGGAGAAGAAACATAAACTTTAAAAAAGATATGGGAGGATTCCTCTCTATGCTCCGAAGGAGAACACATCCTTTTTCCAACTGGAAGCCTCTTGCCCATCAGTGGTGGGTCTGAAGGGCTGGTCAAAGTATAGACCATGGCCTGGTTCTGGTCCAAGAAGCCAAACCTTCTCCACAGACACCTATTTTTAAAGCAATATCTATTTTTAATCAATAAAAGCAGTTCCTCCTGAAGAAGAACTGAAGGTTGACTAAAGATTTCTGTATAGTAAAAGATAGAGAGACAACATAGAGAATGACAAGAGAGAAAAAGACATGGTAAATGAAAAGAACCCCCAACTTTGATACTGTTAACTACAGTGGAGAGGAATAGTGCTGAGGGACTGTAAGCAGATTCATTTGCTCTGGGGCAAAGAAAAATCCAGGGTTTAAAAGAGCAACTAGTATATAAAGATCCAGCATTAGAACTCCACCAAACAGGGGGACAGCTGCTGGAACTCTCTCCAATTTGAAGTGGCTGGTGAGCACCACAGTTTAGGATCCCCCTCCATGTTGATGGGACAGATAGGAGTAAGGTCCAGATGTTATAGCTGGCCTGCCACCTTAGTGAGCCCCAGGCCCTGGTGCAACTAGTGCTGGGTGCCCTAGGACACAGAAAAACAAAAAAGAAACCAGGGTTTAAAAGAACAACTAGAATATAAAGGAACTAGCTCTAGAACTTTGCCAAATGGCAGGAAAGCTGCTGAAACTCTCTGCATTGGAAGGGCTGGTGAGTGCCTAGGTTTTTTTTTCCCATCCATCTTGATAGCATGAATGAGAGCAAAGCGCAGATGCCATAGCCAGCCTACTCTCTCAGTGAGCCCCAAGTCCTTAGCACACATCATCCCCAGCCATCAAGGCATCCCCAGCATGGGGCTCACAGGGACACCCCTAGTCAGCACACAATATATTTCCAGCCATCATGCGAAGGTAATGCATGTGCAAAGGACCCTGGAACATTCCAGGCCCATGGTACTTCTATTTCAGATGATGAGCTAGGGAACTCTTGGCACTCTGAGATCTGGTTCATGCCTGTTTCAGCTCCAGCTTCCCCACCAATGTGTCCCCTGTGCAGTGCAACCCAGGAACCCCTAGCCTGTATCTGCCTTGGTTCTAGCTACCCTACTGGGATATAACAGTTATAAATATCTCAGGACCCACTATCTCTGCTCCTGTGAGCACCTAAATACATAAATCAAATATTAGCAGACATAAAAGGAGAAACTGACAGTGATACAATAGTAGTAGGGCACTTTAACACACCACTAACCTCAATAGATCAATAATCCAAGCAGAAAACCAATAAGAAAATATCTTTGAATGACATTTTAACTAGCTTGACTTAGATATATACAAAACGTTCCATCCAAAACAACAGAACACACATTTTTTTTTAGTGCATATGGAACATCCTCAAAGCTATGTTATGCCACAAAGCTAGTCTCAGTAACTTTAAGTGGATGAAAGTCATATCATGCATCCTTTCTGACCACAACGGTGTGAAACTAGAAATTAGGGGCGCCTGGATGGCTCAGGTGGTTAAGCTACTGCCTTTGGCTCATGTCATGATCCTGGAGACCTGGAATCAAGTCCCACATCGGGCTCTCTACTGGGCAGGAAGCCTGCTTCTCCCTCTCTCACTCCCCCTGCTTGTGTTCCCTCTCTGGGTGTGTTTCTCTCTGTCAAATAAATAAAATCTTTAAAAAAAAAAAAAAAGAAACTAGAAATTAAACACAAGGGAAAACCTGGGAAAAGCATAAAAATGAGAAGACTAAATAGCATACCACTAAAGAGCCAGTATGTCAATGAAGAAATCAGAGGAATTCAAAAAAATACCTGGAGATAAATGCAAAGGAAAACACAGTGGTCCAGAATCTTTGGGGCATAGAAAAGCAGTTCTAAGATGGAAATTTATAGTGATACAAAAAAAAAAAAAAGAAAGAAAGAAAGAAAAATCCCAAATGAATAATCCAACTTTATGCTTAAAGAAATTATAAAAAGAAAAAAGAAATCCCAAGGTGAGTAGAAAGAAGGAAATACAAAGATCAGAGCATAAAGAAACTAGACTAAAAAAAGAATAGAAAAACCAATGAACTCAAGAGCTGATTCTTCGAAAAGATAAACAAAATTGATAAACCTTCAGCCAGACTCAAAAAATTAAAGATACAAATAAATAAAATCAGAAGTGAAAGAGACGTAATAGGAGGAGAAAAGATGATGGAAGAGAAGAATTTCTTTCTCTTCTTCTATTTCATCTGGTCCCTTGAATTCAACTAGATAGCTATCAAATCGTTCTGAACACCTATGAATCCAATCTGAGATCTAAGAAAAGAATTGCTGTGATTCTACAAAAGGAAATTAACCACTTTTTGCAAAGTAGGAGTTGTGGAGCAGTGAATCCGAGGGAATATATTGAAAGATAAACCACAGAGGGAGGGAGCCTCTGGAAGCCAGCACCAGAAGGTAATATACCATTGGAGGACAAAATAAGAACTTTTAGAAGTCTGCTCGGGTGAGGGACATCCCTGCCTGAAAAGTGCTCAGGTAGCAAAGTGGGGGCAGAATCCTAGATGAGTCAGTGTGGTCTCAGGATCCCTAGGGTTATAGAAAGTGCAGAGTGTGGCAAAGCTCCCAGGCATTGGAGCAGGAAAGACAGTCAGCAAACCCAGGGTGGGTTTTTGCTCTATGTTGCCATAAACCACAAACTGTGGCACAGTCAGGTGACTACTCTCCACACTGGGACACACAGCAAGTAGCAGAACCACAGCAAAACCCTCATCCTTCCCCTTGGAGGAGGGGTGTAGGTGCATGCTGCAGGAGATAGTAAAGTTCAGAAACTCCCGAACCTCAAATAAAAATGCAGAGTAAGGACATAAACTAGGGAAACAAAAGGATTGACTACTTTTTTCCTAAGGGTGTGTGGAAGATGGTAGCCACAATCTTTCAGCTCCAGAGCTGGAGATTGGGATGCTGCCATTTTCAGTTTCATCTTCTAAAGTGGGGCAGAAAGTCTTCAGGTAATGAAAGCCACACAGAGCAATCTGGAGTAGCTTACATTGGGCCCAGCCCCCTGACAAGGATGGTGCAACTCTGCCCAGGGAAAGGTACCTGAGAATCAGCACACCAGGACACTCCCCCAGAAAGCCAGTGGGAACACCTGGCTAAGACCAAATTTACTGATCACACAGAACTGAAAAACTCCAGCACTAGGGGAAAATAGTACATAGAATTTGAGGGGTTTTTTTCCTCATGATTCTTTAGTCTTTGGGGTAAAAATTCCCTTGTCCTTTTTTCTTCCTTTTCTTTTCAACTAGTTTCTTATTTTATCAAGTTTTTAAAGACTTCTTCATTTTCATTTTTACATTTATATTTTATAGATATATTTCTCATTTTTTGCTTCCTTTCACTGTATTCAATTTTATTTTTGTATGTATATGAATTTTTCTTTCTTTAAAATTTTGGGACCTAGTGTCTTCTAACAAACATCAAAATACAACCAGGACCTGGTATATCACCCTATTGTGTCCACCTGTTTGATTATATTCTCTCTTTTTTTCCTTTTTTAAAATCATTTCTGATCTCTTCTGATTTGTCTATTGTATATTTCACTGGTGTTGTGGTTGATATCTTTGTATTTTATTCTCTCATTCATCTATTCTTATCTGGACAAAATGACAAGATGGAAAATTCCCAGAAAAAGAACAAGAGGCAGTACCAACTGATAGAGACTTAATATATATGAGTATTAGTAAAAATGCCAGAGCTAGAATTCAGAACAATGATTATAAAGATACTAGCAGGGCTTAAGAAAAAAGCTTAGAAAACACTAGAGAGGGTGATGGGTGGTTCAGTTGGTTAAGCAACTTTCTTCCACTCAGGTCATGATTCCGGAGTCCCAGGATCAAGTCCTATGTTGGGATCCCTACTCAGTGGGAAGTCTGCCTCTCCTTCTGACCCTGTCCCCTCTTGTGCTCTCTCTCCCACTCTCTCTTAAATAAATAAAATATTTTAGAAAAAGAAAAAGAAAAAGGAAAAACACACTAGAGAATCCCTTTTTGGAGAAATAAAAGAACTAAAATCTAATCAGGCCAAAATCAAAAACACTATTAATGAGATGCAGTAAAAAATGGAGGCTTTTATTGCTAGGATAAATGGGCCAGAGAATATCAGTAATATAGAAGATAAAATGATGAAGAATATAAGAAACTGAGAAAAAGGGAGATAAATGGGTATGGATCCCAAAGGGAGGATTTGAAAGATTAGCAATAATGAAGTATGAAACAATATTAGAATAATTGGGGTTATTATAAAGATATAAAGTACATCTTTATACAGTATACAATATATAGTATATAATATACTTTATAAAGTATACAAATATAAAGAAAGAGGGGGGCAGAAGGTATACTGGAACAAATTATAGCTGAGAACTTCCCTGATCTGGGAAGGAAACAAACATTTAGGGCCAGGAGGCACATTGATCCCCCTCAAAATCAATAGAAATAGATCAATACCCCAAAATATAATAGTGAAGCTTGCAAATCTCAGAGACAAAGAGAAAATCCTGAAAACAGCTCAAAACAAGTGATCCTTAACCTATAGAGTTAGAAATATAAGGCTGGCAGCAGACCTATCCACAGAGACCTGGCAGGCCAGAAAAAAACTGGCATGATATATTCAGGGTATTAAATGAGAAAAATATGCAGCCAAGAGTACTTCATCCAGCAAGATTGTCATTCAAAATAGGAGAAATAAAAAGCTTTCAGGACAAACAGAACTAAAAAAAAAAATTGTGATCACTAAACCAAGAAATATTTAAGGGGATCCTTCAAGCAAAGAGAGAGACCAAAATTAATTTAGACCAGAAAGGAACAGAGGCAATATGCAGAAACAGTGACTTTACAGGTAATACAATAGCACTGAAGTCATATCTTTCAATAGTTACTCTGAATGTAAATGAGCCAAATGTTCCAATTAAAAGAAACAGGATATCAGATTGGATAATAAAAGCAAGACCCTTCAATATGCTGTCTAAAGGAGACCCATTTTAGAACCAAAGACACCACCAGATTGAAAGTAAAGAGGTAGATAACTATTTATCATGCTAATGGACATCAAAAGAAAGGTGGGGTAGAAATTTTCATATCAGACATTAGATTTTAAACCAAAGGCTACATGAAGAATGAAGAAGGACACCATATCATAACTAAAAGGTCTATCTGACAAGATCTAACAATTGTAAATATTTATATTCCTAACAGGGGAACAACCAATTATATAAACGAACACAAAATTAAAGAAACATATTGATAATAACACAGTATTAGTAGGGGACTTCAACACCCTACTCACAACAATGGACAGGTTATTTAAGTAGAAGATCAACAAGAAAAAAAGAGTGTTGAATGACAAACTTGACCAGATGGACTTCACAGACATATACAAAGCACTCCATCCTAAAGCAACAGAACATTTCCCAGAAGAGATCACATACTGGGTCACAAACCAGGCCTCCACCAGTACCAAAAGACCGGGATTATTCCCTGCATATTTTTAGACCACAGTGTTTTGAAACTTAAACTCAGTCAGAGAAAGTTTGGAAGGAAGCCAAATACTTGGAGGTTCAAGGGCATCCTACTAAAGATGAATGAGTCAATCAAGAAAGTAAAGAAGAATTTTTAAAAATTCATGGAAAAAAATGAAAATGAAAAGACAACAGTTCAAAATCTTTGGGATGCAGCAAAGGCAGTCCTAAGAGGAAAGTATATAGCAATACAAGCTTTTCTCAAGAAACAATAAATGTCTCTAGGGCACCTGGGTGGTTCAGTTGGTTAAGTGACTGCTTTTGGCTCAGGTCATGATCCTGGAGACCCGGGATCGAGCCCCACATTGGGCTTCCTGCTCGGCAGGAGGCCTGCTTCCCTCTCTGTCAGCCCCTCTGCTTGTATTCCCTCTCTTGCTGTGTTTCTCTTTGTCAAATAAATAAATAAAATATTTTAAAAAAAAGAAAATAAATGTCTCAAGTACATAACCTAGCCCTACACCTACAGGAGTGGAGAAAGAAGAGCAAACAAAGCCTATACTAAGCAGGAGATAAGAATTAATAAAAATTAGAGCAAAAAATCAATGAAATAGAAACCAAAGAACAGTAGGACAGATCAACAAAACTAGAATCTGGTTCTTTGAAAGAATTAATAAGATTGATAAATCCCTAGCCAGACTGATAAAAAAACAAAAAAGAATGGTCCCAACTTAATAAAATTATGAACGAAATAGGAGAGATCACAACCAACACCAAGGAAATACAAAAAATATAAAAACATATTATGGGCAACTCTATGCTAACAAATTAGGCAATCTGGAAGAAATGGATGCATTCCTAGAAACATATAAACTGCCAAAACTGCAACAGGAATACATAGAAAGCCTGAACAGACCCTTAACCAGTAAGGAGATTGAAGCAGCCATCAAAAGTCTCCCAACAAACAACAGTCTGGGGCCAGGGGGATTCTACCAAACACTTCAAAAAGAATGAATACCTACTCTTCTGAAGCTGTTTCAAAAAAGAGAAATGGAAGGAAAACTTCCAAAATCATTTTATGAGGCCAGCATCACCTTGATCACAAAACCAGACAAAGACCCCACTAAAAAGGAGAATTGCAGACCAATATCTCTGTTGAACACAGATACAAAAATTTTCATCAAGATACTAGCCAATAGGATCCAACAGTACATTAAAAGAATTATTCACATGACCAGGTGCAATTTATTCCTGGGCTGCAAGGGTAGTACCACATCCACACATTAATAAAAGAAAGGACAAGAATCATATTGTGGCAGAAAGAGCATCTGACAGAATATTGCATTGTTTCTTGATTAAAACTCACCACAGTGTAGAGGTAGATAGAACATATCACAATATTATAAAAGCCATCTACAAAAAGCCCACAGTGACTTTCATTCTCAATGGGGGAAAAACTGAGAGCTTTTCCCCTAAAGTCAGGAATATGACAGGGATATCCACTCTCACCACTGCTGTTCAACATAGTACTAGAAGTCTTATCCTCAGCAATAAGACACCAAAACAAAATAAAAGGCATTCATATTGGCAAAGAAGTCAAACTCACTCTTCACAGATGACATATACTTTATGTGGAAAACCCAAAAGACTCCACTCAAGATTGCTAGAACTCATATAAGAATTCAGTAATGTGGCAGGAGACAAAATCAGTGCACAGAAATCAGCTGCATTTCTATATACTAACAATGAGACAGAAAAAAATAGAAATTAAGGAATCAATCTCACAATAGCACCAAAAACCATAAGATACCTAGTAGTAAATCTAACTGAAGAGGTAAAGGATCTGTACTCTAAAAACTACAGAACACTTATGAAAGAAATTGAGGAATACAGAGAAATGGAAAAAGATTCCATGTTCATGGATTTGAAAAAATAAATATTTTTAAAATGTCTGTGCTATCCAAAGCAATCTGCACATTCAATGCAATCCTCATCAAAATGCCATTGATACTTTTCACAGAGATGGGACAAATAATCCTAAAATTTGTACCAGAAAATACCCCAAATAGACAAAGAAATGTTGAAAAAGAAAATCAAAGCTGGTGACATCACAATTCCAGGCTTTAAGCTCCATTACAAAACTGTAATCCTCAAGACAGTATGATACTGACACAGGCAGCAACCTCTTGCTAGACACATCTCCAAAGGCAAGAGAAACAAAAGCAAAATGAACTATTGGGACTTCGTCAAGATAAAAAGCTTTTGAGCAACAAAGGAAATAATCAACAAAAGTAAAAAGCAACCTGTGGAATTGGACAAGATATTTGCAAATGACATATCAGATAGAGGGCTAGTAGCTAAGATCTATAAAAAACTCATCAAAATCAACACCCAGAAAACAAATAATTCAGTCTGGTAATGGGCAGAAAACATGAACAGACATTTCTCAAAAGAATACCTACAAATGGCCAACAGACACATGAAAAAATGCTCAACATCACTTGATATCCCAGAAATACAAATCAAAACCACAACAAGATATCACCTCACACCAGTCAGAATGGCCAAAATTAACAAGACAGGAAACAACAAATGTTGGCAAGGACACAGAGAAAGAAGAACCCTCCTATAGTGTTAGAGGGACTACAAGCTGGTATAGCCACTCTGGAAAAGAGTTTGGAGGTACCTCAGGGAGTTAAAAATAGAGTCACCCTATGACTCAGAAATTGCATCTAGATACTTACCCCAAAGATACAAATGTAATTACCTGAAAGGGCACCCCAGTGTTTATAGCAGCAAGGTCCACAATAACCAAACTGTGGAAAGTGCTCAGATGTCCATACCATTGAATAAGGAAGAAGTGTGTGTATATATATATATATATATATATATATATATATATATATATATACACACACACATACACACAGAGGAATAATACTTAGCCATCAGGAAGGATGAAATCTTACCATTTATATTCATGTGGATGGAACTGGAGGGTACTATGCTGAGTGAAATAAGTTAATCAGAGAAAATCAATTACCATATGGTTTCACTCATATGTGGAGTATATGAAACAGTGCAGAGGACCATAGGAGAAGGGAGAAAAAACTGGGAAGAAATCAGAGGGAGACAAACCATGAGAGACTCTTAACTACAGGATAAAAAAACGAGGGTTGCTGGAGGGTTGTTGGGTAACTGGGTTTTGGGCATTAAGGAGGGCATGTGATGTGGTGAGTACTGGGTATTATATATAACTGATGAATAACTTAACTCTATATCTGAAACTAATGATGTAATGTATGTTGGCTAATTGAATTTAAATTTAAAAAAAGAATAACAACCGACACCACAGAAAACAAATTATTATAGGTGAATACTATGAAAAATTGTATGCCAACAAATTAGACAACCTAAAAGAAATGGTACATTTCTAAAAACATGTTATTTCCAATAACTGAATCAGGAAACATTAGAATATCTGAACAGACTAACAAAATTGAATCAGTAGTAAGAAAAACTACCAAGAAACAAAAGTTCAGGATCATACCACTTAGCAGGTAAATTTTACTAAATATTTGAAGAAGTGTTAATACCTATTCTTCTGATACTCTTCAATAAAATAAAAGAGGAAGAAGGAAACCTTCCAAATACCTTCTATGAGGCCAGAATTACCCTGATACCAAAATGAGACAAAGACATGACAACATCAAAAACCACAAACCAATATTCCTGCTGAACATAGATGCAAAAATCCTTTAAAAAATATTCACAGGGGCGCCTGGGTGGCTCAATTGGTCAAGCGACTGCCTTCTGCTCAGGTCATGATCCCAGAGACCTGGGATCGAGTCCCACTTCGGGCTTCCTGCTCAGTGGGAAGCCTGCTTCTCTCTCTCACTCCCTCTGCCTGTGTTCCCTCTCTGGCTGTGTTTCTCTCTGTCAAATAAGTAAATAAAATCTTTTTTAAAAAATTCACAAATCACATTGAAAAATACATTAAAAAGTTCATTCACCATAATCACGTGGGATTTATTCTATGGTGCAAGAATGGTTCAATATTTCTTAATTAGTCAATGTGATACTCCACATCAACAAAACAAAGGATGAAAATCATTACGACCATCTCAGATGCAGAGAAATAATTTGACAAAATTCAGCATTTGTTCATGATTAAAACACTCAATAGAATGGGTTTAAAGGGAATATATGCAAAAAGGCCATATATGAAAAGCCCACAGCTAATATCACACACAATGGTGAAAAACTGAGAGCTTTTCCTCCAGGATCAGGAAAAAGACAAGGATATCCACTCTTGTACTTTTATCTAATATAGTACTGGAAGTCCTAGCTATGAAAAGCAGACAAGAAAAAGAAATAAAAGGCACCCAAATTAGTAAGAAAGTAGTTACACACTATTCACTGGTGTGATACTATGCATAGAAAACCCTAAAGACATCACCAAAAAACTACTAGAACTGATAAATGAATTCAGTAAAATGTTGCATGATACAAAATTAATACCTAGAGGGGTACATGGGTAGCTCTGTTGGTTAAGTGTCTGCTTTCAGCTCAGATCATGACCCTGGGGTCCTGGGATTGAGCTCTGTGTGGGGGTTCCTACTCATCAAGAAGTCTGCTTTTCCCTCTGCCTTTGCCCCCTCCCTCATTTGTGCTTTCTCTCTCCTAAATAAATAATCTTTAAAAACTTAATACCCAGAAATCATTTGCATTTCTATACACTAATAACGGAGTAGCTAGAAAGAGAAATTAAGAAACGAATCCCATATATAATTCACCAAAAACAATAAAACACCTAGGAATAAAATTAACAAGGAGGTAAAAGACATGTACTCTGAAAACTATAAAATATTGATAAAAGAAGCTGAAGACAGCACAAATGGAAAGATATTCCATACTCATGGTTAACTGATATTGTTAAAATGTCAATACTACCAAAGCAATCTACAGATTCAATGATATCTCTATCAAAATGTCATCAGCATTTTTCACATAACTGGTATAAATAATACTAAAACTTGTATGGAACCACAAAACATCATAAATAGATAAAATTCTAAGAAAGAAGAACAAAGCTGGAGGTATCCCAATCCATATTCAAGATATATTACAAAGCTATAGTAATTAAAACAGTATGGTCTTGGCACAAAAATCAACACATAGATTAATGAAACAAAATAAAAAGCCCAGAAATAAACCCACACCTGTACAGATAATTAATCCATGACCAAAGAGGCAAGACTATACTATTGGGAAAAGATAATCTTTTTTTTTTTAAGATGTAGATTTTTATATTTTTTTTAGGTCTTTATTAAATCCCAGGTAGTTAACATACAGTTTAGGTGTACAATATAGTGATTCAACACGTCCTTACAACACTCAGTGATCATCATAGCAAGTGTATTCTTTAATCTCCAACACCTATTTTACCCATTCTCCCAGTTGCTTCCCCTCTGGTAACTATCAGTTTGTTCTCTATAGTTAAGAGTCCATTTCTTGGTTTGCCTCTCTTTCCCTCCCTCTCCCAATGTTCATTTGTTTTGTTTCTTAAATTCCACGTATCAGTGAAAACATATGGTATTTGTCTTTCTCTGACTTATTTTGCCTAGCATTATTTTTTTTTTATAAAATATAATTTTTTTAAATTTCTATTTATTTTTAAAAATTTTTTTGTTTGTTTCTTTTTTTTATTATTGTTACTAAAATTTTTTTTCCAGTGTTCCAAGATTCATTCCCCATTCCCCACACCCAGTGCTCCACGCTTTAGGTGTCCCCAGTACCCACCACCAGGCTCTCCCATCCCTCCACCCCCCTCCCTCCAAGTCCCTCAGTTTGTTTCTGTGTCCTCTCTATCTCCATACATGTCATTGCAAATGGCAAGATTTCATTCTTTTTTATGGCTGAGATTTTCCATTGTATGTATATATCACATATTCCTTATCCATTCATCAGTTGATAGGCACTAGTGCTGTTTCCATAATTTGGCTACTGTAGATAATGCTGCTATAAACATTGGTGTGCATGTATTCGTTTAAATTAGCATTTTTGTATTCTTTGGGTAAATACATAGCAGGACAATTTCTGGATTTTAGGGTAGTTATATTTTTAACTTATTGAGGACCCTCCATACAGTTTTCCAGAGCAGCTGCAGACAGTTCTTTGAAAGTGTCTTCAGAGAACTGCAAGAGTAGAACTGGAACACTTTCCTACACTGTATACAAAAATAAGATTCAAAATGAATTAAAGACTTAAAGGTGAGACATGAAACCATAAAACTCCTAGAAAAAAAAGATAGGCAGTGATTTCTTTGGCATTGTGTATAGCAGCATTTTTCTACATAGGTCTCCTCAGGAAAAGGAAACAAAAGCAAAACTAAACTACTGGGACTACACCAAAATAAAAAGCTGTTGCAGAGTGAAGGAAATCATCAATAAATAAAATAAATAAAAGGTGACCTATTGAATGCAAGAAGATGTTTGCAAATGACATATCTGATAAGGAGTTAAATATCCAAAATATAAAGAACTTGCGGAACTCAATACCAAAAAATAAAAAAAATAATAATCTGATTAAAAGTGGGCAGAGAACCTGAATAGACATTTTCCAAAGAAGACATCCAGATGGAAAACAGACACACAAAAAGATACTCAACATCACTAATTATCTGAGAAATGCAAATCAAAACCACATGAGATATCGCCTAACACCTGTCAGAATAGGTGGAATAAAAAAGCTAAGAAATAACAACTGTTGGTGAGAATGTGGAGAAAAAGGAATGCTTGTGTCTTCTTAGTAGTAATGTAAACTGGTGGGATGCCTGAATGGCTCAGTTGTTAAGTATCTGCCTTCGGCTCAGGACAAAATCCCGGAGTCCCAGGATCGAGCCCCACATTGAGCCCCACATCTGGCTCCTGCTCAGTGGGAAGCCTGCTTCTCTGTCTCTCACTCCCCCTGCTTGTGTTCCCTCTCTCGCTGTGTTTCTCTCTGTCAAATAAATAACTAACATCTGTTTTTTTTAAAAAAAGGAATGTAAACTGGTGCAACTATGATGAAAAACAGTATAGAACATCCTCAAAATGTCAAAAATTAAAATACTGGGGTGCCTGGGTGGCTCAGTCGTTAAGCGGCTGCCTTTGGCTCAGGTCCTGATCCCAGAGTCCTGGTTCAAGCTCCACATTCCCCCTCTCTCACTCCCCCTGCTTGTGTGTCCTCTCTAGCTGTGTTTCTCTCTGTCAAATAAATAAATAAAATCTTTAAAAAATAAAAATAAAAAATAAACAGAAATAAAAATACCATATGATCCAGTAATTTCACTACGGGGGACTCATTCCAAAAAAACAAAAACACTAATTCAAAAAGACATACACATTCCTATGTTTATTGAAGGGTTATTTGTAACAGCCAATTATATGGAAGCAGCCTGAGTGTCTGCTTAGATAGAATCGATGTCCAAAGAAGTTATATATATATATAACTATATATATAAATATATATGTATTTATATATGTATATGTATATATGTGTGTGTATATATGTGTGTGTGAGTGTGAGTGTGTGTGTGTGTGTGTGTGTGTGTGTGTGGAGTATTATTGAGCCATAAAAAAGCATGAGATCTTGTTATCTGTGACAACACAGATAGACCTGAAGGGTATGATGCTAAGTGAAATAAATCAGAAAGAGAAAGAGAAATACCATATGATTTCACATATATGTGAAAAGGAAATTAATTAACAAGTAAACAAAAAGTAAAATCAGACAACAAACTGATGGTTGCTGGAGGGAAGTGGGGGAGGTGAATGGGCAAAATGGGTGAAGGGGAGTGGGAGATACAGTCCTCTAGTTATAGAATGAGTAAGTCAGGAGAATAAAAGGTATAGGATAGACAAATAGTCAGTTGTACTATAATAGAATTATATAGTGACAGATGGCAGCTACACCTGTGGTGAGCATGGTGTAATGCATTGACTTGTCAAGTCACTATGTTGTACACCTGCAACTAATGTAACATTATGTGTCAACCATACTTCAATGAAAAATAAAATAAAAGAGACATAGAACATTATTAACAGGTGATTCTGGGACTCAGCTCCACTGTGTGTGTGTGTGTGGGAAGGTCCCCTACCCAACAACAATAATCCATGACAGCAGCTACAATTTACCTCCAATCTGACACTACCTGGAGATGGTGTCAAATTCCACAGGTTAAGGGCTATTCCCACAAGACTGCGCCCACCTCAACTTGAGACACCAGTCACAAACACAGGTACTTCTGACCTACTGGCTATACGTGGAAGGTTTCAATGGCTCCCTCCTTGGGTTTCATTAATATGCTTGAATGACTCACAGAACTCAGGGAAACACTTACCCAAATTTACCAGTTTATTAAAGGATATGAGAAAGGATACAGATGAAAATAGCCAAATGAAGATGTTCTTAGGGTAAGATATGTGGGAAAGGGCAAGGAGCTTCCATGGCCTCTCTGGACACACCATTTTCTCCAGATTTCTTACTTGTTTACTAACCGGGAAGCTCTCTGAATCCTCTACTGTTGGCACTTTATGGAGGCTTCCTCACATAAGCATGATCAATTATTAAGTTCATTTTGAATAATTTTCCCCTCTCTGAAGGATGGGGGGTGGCCTGAAAATTCCAAGCTTCTAACCATGATGTGGCCTTTCTGGTGACAAGCCTCTACCCAGGAGCTTACCTAGAGTCACCTGGACAATAAAACAAAAGATATTTCTCTTGCTCTTATCACTTTCGAAATGACAAGGGTTTTAGGAACCCTGTGGTAGGAACTAGGGATAGAGACAAACATATTTTATCTTTTTTCACAATAATTTATTTCAGTCCCAAATTAAATAAGCATTGGAATGTTTTATGGTGTCATTTATTTCTCTAATTCTGTTTTCATGGATTTTAAGCTGTTTGTTCCAGAACCCCTCCTGCTCCTTTTTTTCTATCAGTCTGTCTTCTTGATCACTAACTCATTACTTCTACCTAGCTTACTCTAGCTGTTAGGGTATCTAGATTAGATTGGATCTCACTGATAGCATTTTAAAGTTCTGCCAAATCAGTTCTCATTTCTGCCCTTAGAGAATCTATGTTGCCATTAATGGTTTTCTCCATCCTAGTTATTATCTTTGTAACTGTTACCTTGCAGTCTATGTCCAACATCTTGCTTATATCCATATTACTAGTTCTGTGCCAGAGGTCACAGTCTCTGAGTCTTCCCTATTTGGGGTGTTTCTCCTCTTAGGCATTCTGTTAAGGGGTGGTTGAGGGAATGTACAGAGTCCAAGTTATTGACCACAATCCAAGCAAGATACACCTGTTTGATAGGGACCTGAGGGTTGTCAGCCTTTTATTCTTCCAGTCTGTCTTCTGGGGAAGGGACCTGGCAAACTGTTACTTGGGCAACCCTGTCTTGGCAGAGTTGCCCTGTGGTGGTGGTGGGGGGCAGAATGGGCTCAGTGAAAACTGGTTTTGGGGCGCTTTTATTCTCTGGTGGCTTTCCACATCTCTTTAGAGAGTCAGAGCAGAAGTGACTCTATGCAAACCTCTGTCTCAGAACAGAGAGATCTCAGTCTGTTCTTCAGTGAGCTCTCCAGGCCACACTGACTCCATTTTTGTCTGTGCTGGTAAAAACCACAGCATCCTGGGCTGTGTGCCTCACAGTACTACTCCCAGCCCTCGCTTCCAAGTCCAGGCACATCTTTGCTCTTTGTGCTTCTAAAACTGCCAGCCACCCCCAGTTCTCATGGATGCCTCCGCAGCTCCAGGTTTCAAAGGGTAAAATGAACTGTGGAACAACTGAGCCTCCCAGACGCCCCCTATGTAACAACTGAAACAAGTTGAACAGTGAATGGATATTTAGTAACACTAAGCAATTATTAGTATTAAGTTTTGGGTAGTATAATCATATTGTGATTAGTTTAAAAAGCAGATTATTTCTTAGGGACATAGGCTAAATTATATGTTAATAATATGTAAAACAATATTTAGGATTTGCTTAAAATAATGCAGAGGAAGGAGGAATTGGCTTAAGAACAAATGAAACAATATCAGAAACACATATCGTTTAAGCTGAATGGTTGTTATATGGGGGTCCAATATTTTATATATTTTTTGTATATAATTGAAATTTTCCATATTATCTTTTTCATAAATCTTCCTTTGGTTTTTCCCTTACACCTCCAGCAAATAGCTTCTATCCCACATTTCCATCATAACAAATGATTAAATAAATTATCCAGACTAAGACTACCATTCCCCTACATTTGGTCTCCCTTCAATCTTTCATCTAGCTTTCACTCTTACTACCACACTGATCTGTACTTTCTAATCTTAGCAAAGACCTGCATATAATTAAACTGAGTGGCTCCTTCCTAATTAGTCCTTACTATGTTTAACTTCTTTCTCATCCACTCCTTTTATTCGTTCCCTTCTTTCAACATTTTCCACCATTGGCTCTGTGACATTCTATTGTGACATTTCTCCTATGATTCAGGCTACTTGACCATAACTATCTATGGACTCCTGGCACAGATGAGGCCCTTTCTCTGCATTCTGTATCAACAATAGAGAATTTTTAAAGTATAAACTTCCACCACTTACCATCAGTCTTTGAAATCAGATTCTCACTTCCAGGCATTACATTACACTCTCCTAACTGTGATTAAAATGTTTTTCTAATCCTCCACACTTGTCCATCTTTTCTGAAGGGCTCCAACATATTTTTCAGGTTCTACTTATTTTTCAAGCCTTGCCTAATGTAGGAACCCTCCCCTTCTCTAGATTAAATGAAGCCTTTATGTTCTGTGCTCATAAGAGAATGTATTTCCTCAATTAATAAGACTCATCCTGCACTGTTTGCTTGCCTATTAAATTGTCTTTTTTTTTTCTTTAAAAGACCAAATTGTCTAAGAGCAGAAATCTTCTACCTCTTTTTTGTGGTATTCTGAGCTCCTAGTAGTACCTGGTTCATTTATTAAATAACTTGTTTGAGTCACTATTTGTTAGCCTGGAATGGCTTTTCCCATGTGTGTTTCATTCTTTGTTCTAGTATCAGTGGTACATGGTTTTTACTTGGACCCAAAACTCCTGGCTCAAACCCAGTAAGAGCTTCAAAGAAAAATCACAAATTTATTTTTTAAATAAATTAGGGTACTGTTTCAAATTGCAGGCATGCTTCTGTACATTAGTGGATACTGAAGCCAGTCTGAAATGTTTTTAATGAAATAGAATAGACAAGAAAAATATCAAGGTGTATCATACAAAGTAAAAGTATTTATTGTTCTTTTTAGACTGAAGTACATACATGTATGTATATGCATGTGGTATCTGCCTGTGTGTGTTTTGGGTTAAGATGTAAAATGTATTTTTTGGTTTTTGCAAGTTTCAAAACAGTGTGAAATCCATCCACTTAGGATATATGCATCAGGACAATAAGGCAGGAATGATTTCTTAGCCAGCAGGATTCCCTCAGGGATTACAAATAACCTCTGCAGAAGCAGACAATCCCTTCTGGATATGGATTTTCATAAGAGCAACAATGTCTAAAGTAAACTGGTAAAAATAGGTAACATCCTTACTTAAAACCCACCAAAGGAAGTTTGGCATGCTATTTCCTTAAAAGCACTTTGACTCTAAAGAGATGTATCTCTTACTTAAGGCCAAAGTAACTGTAGAGAAGATACCATTCATTAAACTTTGCTGAAATGCCAGAGAGGGTTTTACCTTGCATACATTTTCAAAATTTTCCAGGAAGGAATTGATGTACTGCTAAGAGTTTCAAGTGTATCAAATTTATCCACCCCACATCTTAATCTTCTTGGAGCAATTCAATCCTCATTTCTTCCCTTCCCAAGCCCTACTTCTATGTACAGACCTATGGATCCCTTTGCTTTTCTATATCCCAGTCCCATAATCCTTTGCTACTCTGACTTTCAATTCTGACATCATTCTCACTGTTTGGGTATAAAGATTTTAGAGTCCTCTTTCTGAGGTCCCAGTCAAACATAAAGTGACACTGAATGACAGATGGAGAGAAAGGACACAAGATTAAGTGCCTTGCTTATAGTGACTTTTTACTAAAGTTGCCTCTTAATTATTTTTAAGATTGCAAAAGTGTGGGGCAGGGATGCATGAAATGGCTACAGGGGATTAAAAGGTACAAATGTCAAGCTATAAAAGAAATAAGTCATGGAGATGAGAAGTACAGAACAGGGAATATAGTTAATAATATTGTAATAACTTTATGTGACAAATGATAACTACACTTACCATGGTGAGCATCGTGTAATAAATATAAATGTCCATTCACTATGTTTTACATCTGAAACTAATATAATATTGTATGTCAACTATACTTTAATGATAATAAATTTTAGAAAGAACGCAAAAGAATTACAACTGACATTTAACTGCAAGATACTTTTATAGTTACAAAGGTGTCATGGAGTAGGGGGAGACTGTCAAAGTCGGGGGAGAGATGACAGTGTGTAGGTTCAAGTTTTTCTTTAGGTTGTATTTGTCAAGCCTATGTGTCTTTCTTACCTGGCCTATTGAAACAAGCATTTTGTTGAAAAGAGAAAGTGATGATTGATAAAAACATACTTTGATGTTTTCTGTCCAAGAAAACAAGTTGTCCTCAAGCTAAGATATGGGTCAAATATGTGGTACAACTTGTGACTTGAGAAAAATACTTGGCAACAATCTGTTTAAAATGTCCCCTCATTACTTTTTTGGGGCTCTGCTTCAGACTTTTACTTGACACCATTTCAACACTTTCCACTGGCCCAAGGGCCAGGAGAACCTGAGCTGAATGTTTCTGTGAGAGGTTTGTTGTTGTTGTTGTTGTTGTTGTTGTTATTGTTTTGTTAGCTGAATATGGGACACAATTTAACCTCAGCTTATTCACACATTTAATATTTTAGCACAGAAACCAAATTTTCAATGTTTTGAGAACTTCTAATTCAGAAATCGAGGCCAGAATACTATGTTTTTTAACCAAAAATTATAAAACCCGTGATATAGGTAAAAATGTTTTTAGGTGAATTAATTAAAAAGAAATAGAGTAGCACTCATTCTACATATTTTTAGTAGAGATTTTCATGATATGTACTTGAAATATATGAGTTTATTTGCTAGAGTAAAATAAAGTTTTAGTGGAAATATATCTATGATGAAATCACCATCTTATTTTTCAAGAAGAAGTAATTTCCTTGGCATTGCGGGCTATTTATAAATAGGTTTTTTTATAGAATCATTAGATGCTTTTGCCTTGCTGGCTTCTCACCCTGAAAAATTTCCTGGTATTAAAATAAATTCACAGTTTTGTTTTATTACTGAAAAGAGTTTTTACTAGAGTGCCTTTTCACTTTCAAGATTCTGTCAGTCTCAATTTCCTTTCAGCACAGCCGAAATTCTTCTCATATTATATATTGATTCCTAGCCAAAGAAGTAACTAGAGATAGTAAAATCACAAAGGACGGATGCCACAAAGAATTAGTTCAGCATTTCAAGAAACAGAAACACATCTGACACACTGTGTAATCCCTGTCACTGAGAGTACTAAATAATCCTTATGTTCTATCCTTAATGACATACTTGATTTATCCTGATTTTGTATGAGCCCCATAAATAATTTCTAATGCAGACATTATCATCTTTTAAAATTAAGGTTATGAATGTAATCATTAGTATTTTAATTTTTTAATTAACATCTTATAAAGAATGCATTTATGTATATAACATGGGATTAAGCTTTCTTGTGGAAGTTTTAGTTTCTAAAACTTCTGAGCATTTCAGACACATACGTGACAATCATAAATGCCAATTTATAGGTAGAAAAGTATCTTATTTGCCCTTCATGACACATAGAAGCAATATTGTTAATTCTTACAGATGATCATTGCAACAGGTTCTAATTGTACTGGTTACTCTCTGCACTGCAGCAAATAATATAAGTCCCAAGCAAAAATACCATACTGCCTTATGTATTGAAAGTTCTTAAAAAAGCAAAAAAAAAAGAAATTTTCTTATTAGAGTATTTACAACACCAGTGCAGTCAAGAATAACCATTTTTTTATTTTCCAATACATAAAATGACTAGCTCTTTGGTGAGATTGAACTTAGAAATCTCATTTAAGTTTTATCTGACATGTTAATGAAAGTGACGCCAGGATTTTTCTGTGTTAATTGGAAAAATGATACACTATATTTCAACAACAAGTAGATACTTATGTAGATACTGTCAACTTAAGTAGATACTTAATATGTGGGTACTATTAATACATAAAACATTGTCAAATAGTGACAACTTAACACACTCTTGCTCTATTTCCACATAGCTCAGGGCACAAAACTTGGTGATTTAATAAGTAATCATAGTGTGATTTTTTTAAAGCATTTTAAATGTCAAACTCAATCAACAGCACACAAAATCCAATTTTTCCACTTCAGTGATGACAATATGTGCACACAATTGACTAAGTGTGTATGTATGTGCTAACCTTGCCACCACTGCACACAACTGATAGTAACTGTTAGATACATGCTGATTCCAGAAAAAAGCAGCATCTTAAAGCAACAAATTGTGATCTATATTTATAAAATACTCCTGCAGAATACCAATTTGAGTAAAACAAAAAACACGAATTCGGTATCCACTAATAGTGATATAGTAAGTATTAATATTGCAGGTGACCTTTCAAATTTTGGCCAAAGCAGAAACTCTACTCTGTATTCCAGATAACTCTTTTTATATGCAATTGGATATACCCACTCAGAAGTTACACAAGCACCTCAAATTAAAAGGGTCCCAAAGTTGGGGCACCTGAATGGCTCAGGTGAGCATCTGACTCTTGATTTAGGCTCAGGTCATGATCTTGGCGTCCTGAGATCCACCGTAACATTGGGTTCTGCTCACAGCAAAGAGCCTGCTTGAGAGTCTCTCCCTCTCTCCCTGCCCCTCCCCCATGCACTCTCTTTCAAACAAATCTTAAAAAAAAAAAAAAAAGGAGTCTCAAAATGAACTCCCTTCCTTTTAAACCACCTCTCTTCATGTATCTTTCAACTTGGTTAATCGTATTACCATTTGCATAGTTGCTTCTTTTAGAAACTTCAGAAACAACTGTTTACAACCTTTCATCTTTACTCTCAATATTTAAGATTCTATCTCCAGATGAATCTTTTTAACTCCACCTCTCAGCATTATACACAAAGTCATTGCATTCATATATTTTACATGAAGGCTTACAGGATTGCTGTCTTATTCTATTTTAAGGTATATATTCCACACATTGATGTTTTAGAAATGTGTGTATTTAATAAAGATTTCCCCCCTTCATCCAAGAAGCTGTAATTAAAATAAGAGTGTATTTTACAATAAGTCCTAGAACTGAATAGTTATGGTACATTTTATGATAAATCCTAGAACTGAAAAATATGATTATGATAGTTGACTTCATGTGTCGACTGGGCCCAGCTGGTACATTATTCCTGTAGTGTCTATGAAGGTGTTTCTGGGAGAAATTAACTTTTTCATTAGTGAATGAAGTAGAGCAGATAGCCCTCTCCAGTTTGTGTGGGCTTCATCCAATCCCTTAAGGATGAGAGAAAAAAAAGATGGAGGAAAAGTGAATTTTCCCCTTCAGATGACACAACCCTCTTTTGCTTTCAGACACTTGATAAAAGTAAAACTGAAAAAAAATGGTCTAACTTCAATAAGTATGTATGCACTGAATGAAATCACAGCTAATTACCTAACATAAACACTATTAAATTTTTTTCACTTTTGTATCTTATCATGGCACAGTATTTTTATCTTATTTCATATCCTTAAATGTAAACTCTATCATTTCTTTTTTTTTTAAGATTTTATTTATTTATTTGACAGAGAGAAACACAGCGAGAGAGGGAACACAAGCAGGAGGAGTGAGAGAGGGAGAAGCAGGCTTCCCACCGAGCAGGGAGCCTGATGCGGGGCTCGATCCTGGGTCCCCAGGATCATGACCTAAGCCGAAGGCAGTTGCTTAACCAACTGAGCCACCCAGGTGCCCCACCTCTCATTTCTGATTGTATCATCATTCTTGCTTTTTTGTTGTTGTTGTTTATATGGACTGGATATCCCTTTATCCATCACATGACTTCTAACATTTCAAACTAAATGCCACTTTATATTAAGTGTGTGTGTGTGTGTGTGTGTGTGTGTGTGCACATTTGTTTGAACAGTTGAGATTAGCACTTTTCTTTTGAACCCAGTGTAATAATCCTTTTTCTTTCCACATTGGTTATAAAAATACAGGTACATAATTTTATTCTCCCTTTTTAAATTATTTTCCAGTTTACTTATACTACTTTTTAATCAGAAACTAATTGCTTTAATATCTCATAAATAAGATACCTATGGTTTCCTGCACTGGGAATCACTCTTTTCTCCACAACAGTGCTAAATTCTCCCCAGTTTTTTTAATATCTCTAATTAAATTAGATTTTTAAAATATTTTATTCTACTTTCTCTTTTCATTTGTCCCACTCCCAGCTAAGATCTCTGGAGTATTTTTACTTTCTTCCTCCCTACCCATATTCCCCACAGACCCAGATCTTTCTGAGGCAATTTAGGATATACTAGGATATACTAGAAATTCTCTCATCTATTTAAGAAGCTCTTGCTTGGCATTCATATTCCCCACTCCAGGTGAGTTAATTATTATCTACAAATTACTTATGTCACCAAACTCATTTCACAAGATTATTTACTTTATCTTCCCCCACTTAGCTACCTCTATTTATTCGTTTATTTACATAGTAATTTCACAGATGTTCTCTGTACATGAAAATGTGAATTATTATAGTCTCAGATTCTTTGCGCAACTTTAATGTCTTTCTTGCAGAAAGGATGAATGATATTTTGGTTGAGTAAAGGACTTCTGGGTCCTTTTTGTCTCAATAGACTTCTGATTTATTCCACTATTTTAGATTCTGGAATTGCAAATGACATGCCCAGCACAATCGGATATTTTTGTCTAAGCAAAAGCTTGATTTTTTTATTTTGAAATGTGTAAATTTTCTCCTCATCCTTTGAATTCATGCCCAGATGTCCAATTCATATGTCAGGCTATAGTAATTTTTTTAATTACTCAGAATAGAAATTGGTGAAACTATTAAATTTTACACTCTTTTTTCAGATCTTTTTTTACACTCTTACAGATCCTTTTTCAGTTTAGGGATGTTTCTTTTCCTCTAATTGTTTAAATTATTGTCCCTTCTTTATCCTTTTCCCTTTTCAATCTAGATCATCTATTTTACTCCAATTGAGTCTCCTATAGTGATCTCCCAAGGACTTTATATTTTTATTTATGATTTTTTTCTCTTTACCTTTCAACACTCTTCTGGGAGCTATTTGTTGCACCATGAACTTCTCACAAATGGTTATGTCCTATGATTTACTAAATTTTATATTTTAAAAAGCATGGTTTTGAACCCCAGACTCTTATTTTGCATTATATTTGGTTCTTCTTATGTGGTCTTATTCTTTTTTTTTCTTTTCATGTCCATCTCCTTCTTATGACAGTTTTATTTGATTGTTCTTATATTCCAATTATTCAATATGGACCTCCTTTTTTGAAAGATGGATCTGTTTAGATGGATGAGTGTTTTCTCTGAATGTGCCAACTGAATTTATATCAGATAGTTGGAATAATGCAGTGGAGAAAGACAGCACACTCTCTAATCTGGGATTTTATTTGTCTCTTTTAAGTGTCATACCCTCCTAAGCCTGTAAGTCAGGGAAGACTCATTCCACTGTTCAGTTGCCCACTAGCCATTTGTGCCTCAGAGGCAACTGGCACTCACATCTAGGCCATTATCAAACAACTTCTCTTCCTCCCGCCCCCTACACATAGATCCAAAGGACAAGAACTTCCTATGGTTAAACTTAAGATTTTATGTCTGTCTCCAGTCAAGTTTTCAGCATACTGGGGAACACTCTCAGAACCTGTTCAACAGAGAAAAGGGTGCTCATCTAAACATAGAAACCAGAAGCTCTCTCTAACTCCTGGGCTGATGAGAGGCAAGTTGCTTGGCATTGAAGGTTGAAGGAAAGGATTCCTGTTCAGATTACTAGTCCAGTTATTGATCACCAGAAAATAAAAAGCCCAAAGCCCAAGATAATATTATTATTTTAAAAACACTGTAGCTTTCTATGTATCAAATTGTAATTCACACCATTAGACAAAGACCACACCCACATTCCTTTCTGAGACCTGTTTCTCTATATCTGGGTTGTGTGTGTGACTGCTGTGAGGAAATGTTCTAAGATTCTTCAGAAGCACAGTAAGGCATGCCCTAAATATAATTAGTGGCCTTATTGTTTACCTGGACGACCAAACTTAAATCTTTCTGAGGATCTAGCAAAGGGTATTGGAGATATACCTTATATTTTGATCTTTGCCCTGAAGCTATTTCTCTTTGAGAGCATTTGTGTTTGAAAAACTGTGCTGGCACTTCTATATTTCCTCTTAAGTTCTGTTTATTCATTTATCCATTTATTTGAGAGAGGAAGAGAGCATGTTGAGTGGGAGAGGGCCAGAGAGGGAACCCCATGTAGGCTCTGAACGCAGCATGGAGCCCAACAATTGGTTGAATTTCATGGCCCTGGGATCATGACCTGAGCTGAAATCAAGAATCTGATGCTTAACCAACTGCGCCACCCAGGCAACCCCAAGTTCTGTCTGAAAACTAAATATTTCATCTTTAGTCCATCTGGCTCTTTTCATATTCTATCACAGAGAGTTGGCAATTTTAGCGTTCTATCTATAAACATTCTTAGCAAGAGCCAGAGATCATTAAATAATATTTTCTCTTTCCTATGGTACTTCAGGCAGGAGTTTCACTGTTTTGCCAGTACATAAATTTTCTCTGGTCTAAAATAACAGTTTTCTCACTTTCCTTCAAATTTTTACCAATCTTTTTTTTTTTAAAGATTTTATTTATTTATTTGACAGAGAGAAACACAGCCAGAGAGGGAACACAAGCAGCAGGAGTGAGAGAGGGAGAAGCAGGCCTCCTGCTGAGCAGGGAGCCTGATGTGATGTGGGGCTTGATCCCGGGACTCCGGGATTATGACCTGAGCCGAAGGCAGTCGCTTAACCAACTGAGCCACCCAGGTGCCCCCAATCTTCTTTTCAAGGCCCTTCTAGCTTTCTCTAACTAACACCTTGTGGCTCTTCCAGATTTTTCTGTCACTGATCCCCAAACCAATGCAGTGTTTGTGTTATAGCAGTATTCCACTTCATGGCAGCATCCCAAATTCTGTGCCAGTTATCTATTGTGATAGAACAAATTGTTCCAAACTTAGTTACTTAAATCAGAAGCAAATCTCTTTTTTTTTTTTAATCTCTCAAATCTGCAGATGGCAGAACTCAGTGAGGCAGATTCGCCTCACCTCCATGTGAAATGGCTAGGCCAGAAAAACATGGGGTTTCCTGGGAATCTTTCTCCTCATGTGATCTCAAGGTCTTTCCATGAGGTCTCTCCACATGCTCTTTCTAAATCCTGCCATTTAGAGTGGTTAAACTCCGTCCATGGCTGTTCAGGGCTCCAAGAACAAGGATTCCAAGGGACCAAGCAGAATGCTGTTAAGTCCTTTTGAGAAACACGTCTTGTGACACAGGGCCAGCATTAATTCAATGAGAAAATGGGGCTCTACAGGGCAATAAATACCCAGAGACAAGGGTTATTGGAAGGGAGGGTCAACTTACAGGCTAACGATGACAATCAGCTTTCTACTCTTACACCCCCCCCCGCAAGTCATTAATTTAGCGGTTATTACATATTACTGTACACATCCGTTACTTTAATTCCCCTTTTATGTTAACCTTTAAAAAGACTAAACCTTTTTGTTAAGTGCCTTTTAAGTGTAACTTTCAAAAGGGTCTCATTATGGTGATGAAATATTTGATCACCCTTCTCAGTATTATTATATCTCTAGCAACTCAAGCAGTATCTGGGACAGAGTTAATTTGTTTTTTAATAAAATGTCTATTGAAATATTCACTTTATCAATCATTAGGTCTGTAATAGAGAATGACACTTGAAATAATTTCAAGTAGTATGTTATAGCATTAAAGCAAGAGAGTTTATGCTTTTTTGTGAAGGAATTTCTCTAATGTCCTTTTTGAGGTTATTAATTGCTCAATCTTAAAAGTCACATCAATCTGCATATATAATAAGTAGGGTCACAATTTTCTAAAATAGTAAGCTCTTCACTTATAGCATTCAAAAAGCATTGACTTTAAAGTCTCCTAAAGAAATGTATATGAAAATTTTCTATTTTTCAAACCACTTCCTCAAGTCACTTACCTACATTTTTTTTCTATTGATCGTTGTTCGATCTTCCTTGCATTTTTCCCTTTAGAGAACACAGGATTGAATGCAAGAGTCAAAAATTTCTAATAACATATTCTCAAGTGCCTTTTAATATACCCATAAAAATTATCTTTTAAAATATAAGTACTTCACAAATAGAACAGAAATGTTTTGATCTATTTTTGATGATGTTTACATTTTCTTATACACCCCTTGAAGAAAAAGGGGCGGGGGTAAGCTCCAAAGAACAAAGAGAAAAACAACAAGTTCACCTTTAAGATCTTCTCCCATCTATATCTCTAATAACAGGAGTTCCTAGTTTACATTTGGTTTCCAAGTATACACAGGCATATAAACCTTAATGTATTTCCTAGTTACAGTCCTTGCCATGGTGTCTTGCAAGGAGTCACCAATCAATGGGTATTTGTTAAACAATTGCCTAATTTCATCTGCCATCATTTTACCAAGGCTCTAAAATGAATTTTGTTTATCAATTCTTCATATTCTCAGTGTGTCCCAATTACTCATCAATATCAGCAATGGCATTTATTTGCCATCCCTGACAGTGTTATTAAGTAGAAACAAAAATCCACACAGCTAGAGTTTATAACGCAAACCATGAAGCAAGGTCTACTTAATTTACTAATGTTTAATGTGGTTAGACTTCAAGATGATTTAATAAGTTAAAGCCATTCTCTTGCCTAATATAATGACTTTGGGGCAATATTTTTTAAATGTTTCATAGCACACTATCTCTGCCATAGTTCAATGTTAGTAGGACCTCACTACTGACAATATCACTTCCCTAACTATAGAAATAATACAACAAAAGCAACAATTTAAGATTCAGTTGAAAAGAATCAGTGTTTCATTTCCAGTTAGAATATAGAAAATTGCCAAATAACATTGCTCTTACCATAAGAACCAGAAACATAATCTTTCTACAGACATAATTTTTATTAAGGTCATTGATGAGAATGATGTACAGAGAAGAGTAGAACTTTTGTTTCTGGAGTTAAATCCTTGTTTGTATATTAACACTTAAGAAGGTTAGAAGAGTTTGCTGTAACAACAACAAAAAACTGATTTAAAAAATAGTGGATTTAGAGAGTATTATGCTCAGTGAAAAAAGTATCAGAGAAAGACAAATACCATATGATTTCACTCATATGTGGAATTTAAGGGAAAAGATATCATAAAGGTAAAAAGAGATAGGCAAACTAAGAAACAGACTCTTAACTGTAGAGAACAAACTGATGGTTACCAGAGGTTGGGGTGGGGGGATGGGATTAAACAGGTGATGGGGATTAGGAATGCACTTGAGATGCACACCAGGTGTTGTGTGGAAGTGCTGAATCACTATATTGTACACCT
>PITA01012997.1:29843-59374 GCA_004023965.1 Spilogale gracilis
CAAGTCCAACACATTTCAACACTAATTTAATCAAAGAGATCATCCTTTACTCTGGAATGTCTGACAGTTAAAATAGTGAGTACTGTCTCACAGAAAAAGCAGTATGCATTTCCATCTCTAATAATATCTTATCACAATATTTAACATAAAACCTTAAAAAATACAAGATACCTATAGCAAAAATATGTGCCCCATTGTTAGGGAATAAGGCAATCAGTGTAAGCAGACAAATAAATGACGTCAAATGCAGCAGATAAGGACTTTAAAATCCTTTATATGTTAGAGGATTTGAAGAAAAAGACAAAGTAATGGAGGAGTAGAAGTACTTATAAAAATAAGTCGAAATTCTAAAAAAGAACCAAATGGAAATTGTAGAATTGAGAAATATATAATATTTGAAATTAAGAATTGATTGAATGGACTTTGCAATAGGATGCCCACAGAAAGGTGCCTGGATGGCTCAGTCATTAAATGTCTGATCCTGGAGGGCCTGGATCGAGCCCCACATTGGGCTTCCTGCTCAGCAGGAAGCATGCTTCTCCCTCTTACTCCCCTTGCTTGTGTTCTCTCTCTAGCTGTGTTTCTCTCTGTCAAATAAATAAATAAAATCTTTTTAAAAATGCCCATGGAAGGGGGCGCCTGGGTGGCTCAGTTGGTTAAGCAACTGCCTTCGGCTCAGGTCATGATGCCGGAGACCCAGGAGCGAGTCCCACATCGGGCTCCCTGCTCAGCGGGAAGCCTGCTTCTCCTTCTCTCACTCCCTCTGCTTTTGTTCCCCTCTCTGGCTGTGTTTCTCTCTGTCAAATAAATAAAAATATCTTTAAAAAAAAATGCCCATGGAAGAATAAAGGACCACTGAATCAGACACCTGTTTGAAATGATCAGTTTGGGGTATGTGTAATCAGAATCCAGAGAGAAAGAAGAAATGGTTATGAGAGAAAATCCATGAAGGTTTTTGCAAAATTCATGAAAGACACAACCACATGTTCAAGAATAAAACAGGATAAGTACAAAGATCATCAAAGTTTGGTACATCACACCTAAGTTACTTAAAATAAAATAAAATTGGAAAATCTTAAAGGTAACCAGCAAACAGGCATGTTACATTTATGAGAAAAAACTTAGATGTCTATTTATCATAAAAAATCATTGGCATAAAAAAGATAATTGATTGACAGCTCTGGAGAGTAGGAAAAAAGGTGCAACCTATAATTCTAATCCACTATATCTTTCACAAATAACTATAAAAGAGCCACTTTCAAACAAACAAAAGCTCAGAAAATTTATTAGCAGAAGACCTGAAGTACAAGAAATATTAATACATATTTAAGTAAATTATACAACAATAGAATAAAGATATTGGGGGAAATAAATGGAATTATATGACTTTAAGATTTTTGCATTGTTAATGAAATGACATAATGCTAATTAAGTTAGCCTGCCATAAGTTAAATATGCAAATTGTAATCGGTAGTTTAACCACTATAAAAACACACAGGCATAGCTCAAAAAAGTAAAAAAAAAAACAATTAAAAAGGAACATTAATAAATATTTCATTAGTTTTTTTAAAAGGCAGGAGAGACAAAACAAACAACATTTGTGTTAATCAGGGTTAACAAACAGCAAGGAAGTGTACTTAATAATGAAACAAAATCAGATATTGGGATCTTGATAGCTTGGTACTCAGCTAAACACTTTCATCAAATCCTCGAAAAACAGGCAATGACACTTTAGAAATATGACTTCAACTCAAGTGATTGGAACTGATTATAGGCAGTGACTAAAATAGTACTGAACATGTAGATAATTGATTCAGCTTCTTGCTTAGTATTTATATCATCTGCAAAGTGTGAATGACATGCATGCTTTCCATTCCCTAAACTAGGAATAATAAACAAATCACACAATAATGTACAGTATCTATACAATGTATATACAAAAATGTAATCTTTTCACTTGAAATTTGATATATATATATATACACACTCACATATATGTAGTTTTGTGGAATATATTTCAATGTGTCTTACAAGGACTGGTCCTGTGAGCTGGAAAAATTAAATTCTTTGGATTTCTATAGAAATTATAGTTCTCAGAATTCTCTAAGTTTATAGAGCTATGTCTTTACTATGTTTCTTGAATGTATTTACATTAATAATGACAATTATTTTACTTTAGGAGGTAACCAATGATCGACTAATTCTGGAACTTAATGTAAAAAAATTATGAAAAAAAGTAAATAGTGAAGTAGATGTTTCCATTTCAGAGTAGTTATGGCCTCTGAAATGTAAGTTTTAGTGCTTATTTACCCCATGGATAGGATTATTTATTCAGAGGAAAGCATTATATCTCTGATTCTAACCCACCATAAGCCAAGTGATAATTGACCTCTTCCTCCTATTTAGACTTCACTGAATTATTTTTTTAGTCCACACCTGCCAAGTTTCTTATTCTTTGAAGTTAAATCAATCTTCTTTCTTCCACCTTTATCATCTTAGATGAGCAAAAACAATTCTTCATGAAAGTGGTGTACTAAAGGAGATTTCCATGATAATAGAATTTCCTTTTTCCTTTTCATAAAATTTTCCAAACTGAGTCTTCTAAGTAGCCTGGTCTCTTCTATGGAAATGAAAAATAAATTTGAATTATGAAGAGAAACCACTAAAAAAGGTTTTTAAAAAGTGTAACTGATATGCTAAGAAAAAAGAAATGGAATCATAAAATATGCTCAATTAAAACTACAAGAAGAAAGAGTGGAAGACAAAAACAGAACAAAATAACAAGGGTAACAAATAGAAAACAGTAACAAATATGGTAGACATTAATCCAACAGTATTAATAACCACTTTGAATGTCACTGTATGAGGTGAAAGACAGAAATTGTCAGAGTACATCAGAAAACACAAGTTTAGGGGTGCCTGGGTGGCTCAGTTGGTTAAGTGACTGCCTTCAGCTCAGGTCATGATCCTGAAGACCCGGGATAGAGCACCACATCGGGCTTCCTGCTCGGCAGGAAGCCTATTTCTCCCTCTCTCAGTCCCTCTGCTTGTGTTCCCTCTCTCGCTGTGTTTCTCTCTGTCAAAAAATAAAATTTTGGGGTGCCTGGGTGGCTCAGTTGGTTAAGCGACTGCCTTTGGCTCAGGTCATGATCCTGGAGACCCAGGATTGAGCCCCACATCGGGCTCCCTGCTCGGCAGGAAGCCTGCTTCTCCTTCTCTCACTCCTCCTGCTTGTGTTCTCTCTCTGGCTGTGTTTCTCTCTATCAAATAAATAAAATCTTTAAAAAAAATAAAAATAAATAAAATCTTAAAAAAAAAGAAAACACAAGTTTAAATATAAAGACATATATAGACTAAAAGTAAATGGATAGAGGAAAATATACCATATTAACACTAATCAAAATAAAGTGGGAGTAGATATGTTAATTTCAGACAGAGCAGACTTTAAAGTAAAGAAATTACCAGTGATAAAGAAATAAAATCTTTTTTTAAAAGATAGACAGAGAGAAACACAGTATGAGAGGGAACACAAGCAGGGAGAGTGAGAAGCAGTTTTCCCATCAAGTAGGGACCCCAATGAGGGGCTTAATCCCAGGACTCTGGGATCATAACCTGAGCCAATTAATGACTGAGCCACCCAGGCACCCCTTATTTCACCTTTTCAACATCAAACTAGAAGTCTTTTCTAATGTAATAATTCAAGGAAGAAAATAAAATGTATACAGATTGGGAAAGAAGACATAAAATTGTCTCTGTTCACAGATGACACAATTTTCTACGTAGAAAATCTGAAAGAATTGACAAAAGAATTCCTGGAGCTAATAAACATTACAGTAAATTTGCAAGATACAAGCTATTGCACAAAAGTCTATTGCTTTCCTAAAGACCAATAACAAACAAGTGGAATCTGAAATTAAAACACAATTCCATTTACATTAGCACACCAAAAATGAAATACTTAATGATAAATCTAACAAAATAAGTTAAGTTCTATATGAGGAAAACTACAAAACTCAGTGAATGAAATCAAAGAATGAAATAAATGGAGAGATATCCTATGTACATAGATGAAGAAGATTCAATATTATCAAGTCAGTTCTTCCCAACTTGATCTATAGATTTGATAAAATCCCAAGTCTCAGCAAGTTATCTTATGGATATAGACAAATTGATTCCAAACGTAGATAGGCAAAGACTCAGAGTACCTGATACAATATTAAAGGGGAAGAACAGTCAGAGGACTGACATGATTTAACTTCAAGTCAATAAAGCTACAGTTGTCAGAGAATATGTGAGTGAAAGAATAGACAAATAGATCAATGAAAAAGAATATAAAGCCCAAAATATAGATCGCCATAAATATAATCAGCAAATATGAACTTGACAAAGGAGCAAAGGCAAAACGTTCCAGCAAAGATCATCTTTATGAAAAATAGTGCTGGAACAGATGGATATCCATATTCCAAAAATGAATCCAGCAGAGACCTTACACCCTTCATAAAAATGAACTCAAAATGGATAATAGACCTAATCATAAAATGCACAACTGCAAAAATCCTAGAACACAACACAGGAGAAAACCTAGATGACCTTGGCCTTTCTAAATAAAACACCTATCTGTGAAAGAAACAGTTGATATGTTGGGCTTTATTAAAATAAAAAACTTCTGCCCTGTAAAAGAAATTTTTAAGAGAATTAAAAGACAAGCCATAAACTGGGAGAAAATTTTCCAAAAGACACATCTGATAGCTTTGTTATCCAAAATATACAAACAAATCTGAAACTCAACATAAGAAAATATTCAACACAATTACAAGAGGAACCAAAGATCTTAACAGACATCTCCCTGAAAAAGACATACAGACAGAAAAAAGGGCATTTGAAAAGATACACAACATCATATATCATCAATGAAATGTAAATTAAAACTATAATAAAATACCACTACATACCTATTATGGCCAAAATCTGGAATACTGACAACACCAAATGCTGGCAAGAGTGTAGAGCAATAGGAACTATCATTTATTGCTGGTGGGAATGTAAAATGTTTTTTTACAGCCACTTTGGAAAACAATTGGTGGTTTCTTACAAAACTAAATATACTCTTACCATATGATTCTTCAATTGTGTTTCTTATTATTTACCCAAGAAAATTGAAAATGCATCTATACAAAAATCAGCACACAGTTATTTATAGTGGCTTTATTTGTCATTGCCAAAACTTGGGAAAAAATAAGATGACCTTCAGTAAACAAACAGATAAACTATGGGGTATCCAATAATGGAATATTATTCAATGCTGAGCAATGAGCTAGCAAGCCATAGAAATACATGGAGAAAACTTAAATGCATATTACGGGGTGAAAGAAAGCTAATCTGAAAAGACTACATCTTGTATGATCTCAATCATATAAAATTCTAGGAAAGGCAAAACTGTGAAAACAGTAAAAAGATCAATGATTTCCATGGGTGTGGTGGCAGTGGGGCAGAGATGAGTAGGTAGAGCAAGGATGATTTTTAGGGCAGTGAAAATACTCTATATAATATTATAATGATGGGTATGTGTCATTATACTACTTTGCAAATGCATTGGATATATGAGACCAACCAAGAATGAACCTTAAGAAAAAATATGGACCTTGGGTGATTATGTTGGAATAATATTCATCCTTGATTTAAACAAATAAACAAACACCATTTTAATTAGTGATTTTGATAATTGGGATGATGATACATGTATAGGGGGAGAGACTATATGGGAAATCTGTGTATCTTCCTCTTCAACTGCTCTAAAAAATCATCTATTAAAAATGAAATTGTGAAAAATTAATAATGATCAATTCTTAGGAAATTTTGCCCATATTTATTTTTATTTATTTATTTAAATTTAAATTCAATTAATTAACCTATCGTGTATTATTAGTTTCAGAGGCAGAGGTCAATGGTTCATCAGTCTTATGTAACCCAGTGCTCATTACATCACATGCCTTCCCCAGTATCCATCACCCAGTTGCCCCATCCTCCCCAACCCCAGCAGCCCTCAGTCTGTTTCATATGATTAAGAGTCTCTTGCAGTTTGTCTCTCTCTCTAATTTCATCTTATTTTATTTTTCCCTCTCTTCCCCAATAATCTTATTTCTTTTGAGATTTTATTTATTTCTGTATTTGACACCCAGAGAGAGAGGACAAGAAAGGGGAGAGGCAGGCAGAGAGAGAAAGGGAGAAGCAGGCTCTCCACAGAGCAGGGAGCCTAAAACGGGGCCCCATCCCAGAACTCTAGGATCATAAAATGAGCTAAAGGTAGTTATTTAACTGATTGAGCCACCCAGGTGCCCCTATGTCCTCTGTTTTATTTCCTAAATTCCATGTATGGGTGAAATCATATGATAACTGTCTTTCTCTGATTGACTTATTTCACTTAGCATGGTGCCCTCTAGTTTCATCCATATCACTGCATATGGCAAGATTTCTTTTTCTGATGGCTGAGTAGTATTCCAGTGTGTATGTGTGTATGTGAGTGTAGGCTCTTTCCATAGTGACTATTGTTGACATTGCTTCTATAATAACAACCAATTTTAATCTTATCTTTGAAATATTTTGCTTTGAAAGCCTTTCAAGTTTTCAGATCTACATTAGTATCTAGTTGACAATTTTAAGCATTGGGTGAAGGCTTTAAAAGAGAGAGAGTTAACCCTACAACCCAGCAATTGTACTACCGAGTATTTATTTACCAAAGATAAAAATGTTGTGATCCAAAGGAGCACGTGTACCCCAATGTTTATAGCAGCAACACAGTAGTCAAACAATGGAAAGAACGTAGATGTCCATCAACACATGAATGGATAAAGGAGATGTGGTACACATACACAATGGAATATTATGCAGCCATCAAAAAAACAAAATCTTGCCTTTTGCAATGATGTGGATGGAGCTAGAGGGTATTATGCTAAGCAAAAATAACTTGGAGAAAGACAATTATATGATCTCGCTAATATGTACACTTTGAGAAAAAAGGCAGAGGATCATGGGGGAAGAGAGGAAAAAATGAAATGGGTGAAACCAGAGAAGGTGACAGGCCATAAGAGACTTTTAATCTCAGAAAACAAACTGAGGGTTGCTGGAAGAGAAGAGTGTGGGAGAGATGGGGGGCTGGGTGATGGATGTTGGGGAGGGTATGTGCTATGGTGAGCACTGTGAATTCTGTAAGAATGGTGAATCACAGACTTGTACCCCTGAAACAAATAATATATATGTTAATAGAATAAAAAATAAAACATTAAAAAATAAAATAAGTAAATAAAGATATAGAATCATAAAAGAGACTTAGAAAAAGTGCACTGAAGGGTAGATATCATAGCACTGTGCAATCTCTGTGGAAGACATAACTGCCTTAATTTTCATTTGTTTCTGCTCATTTTTCATCTTGTTGCAGATGATATGCTTTTTCATTTTAACAAGTTATTCTCATGATGTTTTCATATATGTTCAAGTTTCTTCACTTTTGCTAAAAATGATGTCATCCTTGGAGCAATGTTAACTTAAATCTTTGTTTTTGACAGTTGATTGGTTGCTCTAGCTGGTATCTTATCCTGATATAGGTAAACTGATAACACTAAAAGTCCAGGAAGGAAGAGGCAAGTACAAAGAAGATTGTTGAAGGAAAAAATATAAGAAAACAGATAAAAGGCATAAAGATAAACCATAAATCAACAGGTAGTTAAGTTACAAGCTATAGGTGGTAATATGGTAGAAAATCAGTGCAGGAGGGGGGCAATATGCCAGAGAAGTAGGGGATCCTGTTTCAAACAGTACCCAGAAATGAGCTAAATATCTACCAGAACACTCTGAACACCCATGAAATCAGCCTGAGATGTAAGACTACACAGTTCTGGATCTCTATGGGGGCAGAAGAGCACCAGCAGAGAGGTAAAGCAGAGCAGGAGCGCTAGGACTGATTTTGGAGGAGAAATAGAAGGGGTAGGGGGCCACCAGAACGGACCCACTGGAAAGTAATACCCCAAAACAAAAGTGCCCTGTTCTTGGGAAGCAGCATCAGATTGCAGTCTGGTTAAAAGCACTCAAAAACAAAGGGTCTTAAGATGCAACTGGGGGGATCTGATGGCCGCTGGAAGGGACATAGAACTGCAGTCCCAAGACTGTGGTAGATAGTGCTCCCTGGCACCTGAGTAAACCCATAAACCCTGTAAATCCTGTGGCAGTGACAGGGGAAACCCCTGAGTTTGTGCTTGGACCACCACTTGGGCTAGGTGCAGAACCTGTGAGGGAGGTGATTCTTGCCGCAGCCTTCCAGGCAACGTGTGGGACCACAGGGTCCTAGTGCACCCAGCATGGGTGTAGACTCCAGAGAGTGCTGGGACAATGACAAGCTTGCACAAAAGATATCAATTGTAGTTTCTATAACAGGGGAGTGAAGGGACAAGCTTTGGGGCCATTCTGGCTTGTGACTACAGGTGCGGTGCATGATACCTGTGAGAGGTGGTGGGGTGCAAGAGAGAGTACAGAGGGAGAGGCTGTGTGTCCCAGACCATCCAGAGGAGAGCTGACTGAGGTTTCTCTCTGAGATGGAGGTCTGGGTGCTTTGACTTTGACTCTCCAAAAAGCTGCAAAAAGCTTCACAACAAAAACCTCTGGAGAACAAAAGCCTGAAAAATCTGTTTCATAGAGCCAGCCCCTTGATAGGGTTGGGGAGATTCAGCCCAAGCAACACGGACTGAAAAACAATGCGGCAGGCCCCACCTCTAGAAGGCAAGCCAGAAGAACAAGAGGACAACACCAAAGGATCTCCATAAAACTGTAAAACCCCAACATTGGGGAAAAAACAGTGTATTAAGCTCCAGATACTACGCCAAAACTTGTATATTTTATAGATACAGCTTTTCATTTTATTTATTTTTTTAACTTCTTATCATTTTTTAAAGTTTTTTTAAATTTTAAATTCATTTTCACAATTCTTGCTCTTTTATTTTTTAACCCACTTATTATTACAACTTTATATTTAATACATTCCATAATAACTTTTTAACTTGAACGTTTTTGCATGTATACACCTGTTTGTTTCTTTGTCTGTTTCTTTCTTTTTTTTCTTTAAAAAACATATACAGATAGATTTAAGCTTCATTGTAATCCCTCATTCCTATTCAGTACTATCCTCATATATAAATCAGTTTTAATTTGCCTATATTTCTAGAAAGTTGAGTCCTCTAACAAAAATAAGAAGATAAACCCAGGAGGCACTGAAATATTTTCATTGCCCATAACAAGGACTTTCACTCACCTTCCCATCTTATTCTTCTGTCAGTGATTCTGTGTATTTTTTTTGCCTTTCTAATATATAAATATTATTCTTGGGGGTCATGTGGGTTAGGTTTTGCTTTTTGCTTTCCTCCCTCTTTCTTTTATTTTTGACCATAATTTTGTCTATTCTTTTTTTATTTTTGCGCCATATAAACACTACCATTGGGGCCCATTTAGCCAGACTTTTTCTGCTTTTTTTCTATTTTTTTCTCTCTCTTTTCTTTCTTCTTCTTTTTTGGTGGTGAGTTCTGATTGCTCCAAAATCTTCCAAGGGGAACTCACCTGGATCGTGGTTGATATGTTCAGCTCTCAACCACTCCTCACCAACATGACTTGGAGGAGGAACATCAATCAGAAGAAAAACTCAGAGGCTGCAACCCCTGTCACAGAACTACTGGATATGGACATAAACAATATGACAGAAATTGAATTCAGAATAGCAATCATCCAAGCAATGGCTAAATTGGAAAAGATCATTAGTGGCAAGATAGAAACTCTAAGGGTGGAAGTGAAAGCTGACCTGGCAGGGGTTAAAAATGCTACCAATGAGATCCAATCTACTCTAAATACTCTAACAGCTAGGGTAAGTGAAGCAGAAGATCAAGTTAGTAATCTAGAAGACAGATTGATTGAGAAGGAGGAGCAGGAGAAATCTTGGAAGAAACAGCCAAAATCCCATAAAAATAGACTTAAGGAAATAAATGATGCCATGAAACACTCCAATAACAGAATTATTAGATCCCTGAGGGGGTTTAGAGACAGAGAGAAGGCTAGAAGATATAGTTGAACAAATCCTAGATGAAAATTTCCCTAATCTGGGGAATGAAGCAAGTGTTCATATCCTAGAGACAGAGAAGACACCCCTCAAGATCAATGACTCTATAAAAACCTTCAGTCACATAACTGTGAAATTCATGAATCATAAATTCAAAGAATATGTCTTAAGGGCAGCTAAGGGGAAGAGATCCCTTACATACAGAGGGAGGACAATCAGAATAATGTCACAGAAACCTGGCAAGCCAGAAAAGGCTGGCAAGATACATTCAGGAAATTAAATGGAAAAAAAAAAAAAAAAAGCAAATGCAACCAAGGATAATGTACCCAGCAAGACTCACTTTCAAAATGGAAGGAGAGATAAAGAGCTTCCAGGACCGGCAAGGGCTAAAAGACTATGTGATCACCAAGCCAGCACTACAAGAAATATTAAGGTAGGTTCTATAAAAGAGGAACAAGCCCAAGAATGACACAGAACAGAAATGTACAGAGGAAATCTATAGAAACAAGGACTTCACAGACAACATGATGTCAATAAAGACGTATCTTTCAATAATCATTCTCAATGTGAATGGTCTAAATGTTCCAATAAATTGCACAGGGTTGCAGATTGGATAAAATGACAGGACCCATCTATATGCTGTCTACAGGAGACACATTTGAATCTAAAGATACATCCAGACTGAAAGTGAGGGGATGGAGAACCATCTTTCATGCCAATGGGTCTCAAAAGAAAGCTGGGTAGCGATTCTCATATCAGACAAATTAGATTTTAATCTAAAAACTATAGTCAGAGACACAGAAGGATACTACATCATTCTTAAAGGGTCTATACACCAAGAAGATTGAATGATTGTAAATATTTATACCTCCAACATGGGAGCAGCCAACTACATAAGCCACCTGTTAAGCAAACTAAAGAGTTATATTAATACAAATACATTAATTGTGGGAGATCTTAGCACACCACTCTCAGCAATGGACAGATCATCTAAATAGAAAATCAACAAAGAAACACAAGCTTTGAATGACACATTGGACCAGATGGACCTCATAGATATATTTAGAACATTCCACCTTAAAACAACAGAATACTCATTCTTCTTGAGTTCACATGGAAATTTCTCCAGAATAGACCACATACTAGGTCACAAATCAGGGCTCAACTGATACCAAAAGTTTGAGATTATTCCCTGCATATTCTCTAACCACAATGCCTTGAAACTGGAACTTAGCCACAAGAAAGAGTTCATAAGGAATTCAAACACTTGGAAGCTAAAGACTATCCTGCTCAAGAATGTTTGGATCAAGCAGGAAATCAAAGAAAAACTTAAACATTTCATGGAAACCAATGAGAATGAAGACACATTGATTTAAAACCTATGGGATACAGCAAAAAAGGATTCTAAAAGGGAAATACATAGCCATCCAAGCCTCACTCCAAAAAAAATTGAAAAATCCCAAACACACCAACTCTCTTTACACCTTAAAGAACTGAAAAATCAACAACAAATTAAGCCAATCCCACACGTAAGAAGGGAAATAATTAAGATTAGAGCAGAGATCAATGGATTAGAAACTAGAGATACAATAAAATACATCAACAAAACTAGAAGCTAGTCCTTTGAAAGAATTAGTAATATCAATGGCCAAACTAAGCCAAAAGAAAAAGGAGAGGACTCAAATTAATAAAATTATGAATAAAAGGGGAGAGATCATGACTAACACCAAAGAAATAAAAACAATCATCAGAAATTACTATGAACAATTATATGCCAATAAGTTAAGCAATCTAGAAGATATGGATGCATTCCTAGAAACCTATAAACTTCCAACACTGAAACAGGAAGAAATTGACAACCTGAATAGACCAATATCTAGTGACAAGATTGAAGCAGTGATCAAAAATCTCCCAAAACACTAGAGTCTAGGGCCTGACAGATTCCCTGGGGAATGCTACTAAACATTCAAAGAAGAAATAATGTCTATTATCCTGTTTCAAAAAATAGAAACTTCCAGACTCTTTCTCTGAAGCCAGCATTACTATAATCCCCAAACCAGACAAGACTCCATCAAAAAGGAGAATTTCAGACCAACATCCCTGATGAACATGGATGCCAAGATTCTCAATAAGATCCTAGCTAATAGGATCCAACAGTACATTAAAAAGATTATCCACCACAACCAGGTGGGATTTATTCCAGGGATGCAAGGATGATTCAACATTCTCAAATCAATTAATGTGATAGAACAAATCAATAAGAGAAGAGAGAAGAACCACAAGGTCTTCTCAATTGACACGGGAAAAGCGTTTGACAAAACACAGCATCCATTCCTGATTAAAACTCTTCAAAATATAGGGATAGAGGGAACATTCCTCAACCTCATTAAATCTATCTACGAAAAACCCACACTGAATATAATTCTCAATGGGAAAAAACTGACAGCCTTCCCTTTGAGATCAGGAACAAGACAAGGATGCCCACTATCACCACTATTGTTCAACACAATGTTAGAAGTCCTAGCAACAGCAATCAGACAACAAAAATAAATTAAAGGTATACAAATTGGCAAAGAAGTCAAACTCTTTCTCTTCATTGATGATGTGATACTTTATATGGAAAATCCAAAAGACACTACCTCCAAACTATTGCAACTCATACTACAATTCGGTAATGTGGCAGGATACAAAGTCAATGCACAGAAGTCAGTTGCATTCTTATACACTAACAATGAAAATATAGAAAGGAAAATCAAAGAATCAATTCCATTTACTATAACACCAAAGACCATAAGATACCTAGAAATAAACCTAACCAAAGAAGTCAAGGATCTGTACTCGAGGACCTACCAAACACTCATGAAAGAAATTGAAGAAGACACAAAAAGATGGAAGAGCATTCCATGCTCATGGATTGGAAGAATAAACATTGTTAAAATCTCTATATTGCCCAGAGCAATCTATACATTCAATGCCATTCTGATCAAAATTCCATCAACATTTTTCAAAGTGCTGGAACAAACAATCCTAAAATTTATATGGAACCAGAAAAGACCCCGGATTTCTAAGGAAATGCTGAAAAATAAAAACAAAGCAGGGGGCATCACATTGTCTGATTTCAAGCTTTATTACAAAGCTGTGATTACCAAGACAGCATGGTACTGGCACTCCAGATTGGAAGAGATTATGGTGAATGAAATAAGCCAAGCAGAGAAAGTCAAATATATGGTTTCAGTTACTTATGGAGCATAAGGAGTAATATGCAAAAAAATAGGAGAAGGAAAGGAAATTATTAACTGGGGTAAATTAGGGAGGGAGATGAATCATGAGAGACTCTGGACTCAGAAACAAACTGAGGGTCTTGGAAAGGAGGGTGGGGGGATGGGTGAGCCTGGTGGTGGGTATTGAGGGCACGTATTGCATGGAGCATTGGGTGTGGGGCAGAAACAATGAACCTTGGGACACTGAAAAAATAAAATAATGTGATATTAAAAAAATAAAGAAACAAAAGAAAAAAAAAGAAAATCAGTGCAATTAAAATGGGGTAGGAAGGATGGCTCTGATGTTGCTTCTGGGCATACTTAATGCCATAATAAAGCTGGATATACACTTGCAAAAATAATTTTTAAATATTTTAAATTAACCAGAAAGCAGGGAAGCACAAAATGAAGTACAAGCAATAATAAATCAACCTAACTATATTACAAATATATAACAAAACCATACAAAACTGTGTGGGGAATAAAAGAACTAATCTTTTAACTCAGAAAAACATTATTTGACTGCATGCTGACATACTAATGACAAAATGAACCATTTGCAAATATTCTACTTTTAGCATTCTGTCACAGAGTATAATCATTAATTATAAAATGGGGATTTTTAGAATGAAATATATAAATATGAATAACAAGATGCAGGTTTCTTACTGTAGGAGAAAGGAATTAAACAAGAATGGAAGAAGGCTAGATTGAAGCACTGGATGTTGGACTATAACTGGATGAATCAATATATACTAACAATTCTTAACAAATATATAGAAAAATATGTAGAACCAATATAGATAGGGTTCTAGATGTCTGTGTATATCCACTGAGAAGACCTAGAAGGGTAACACCATAGTAACAATGGTCATAATTAGTGCCTGTATTTTGGTTTCTAAACACCATTCTTCAATAAAAATGAAAGAGCTCTGAGGAGGTGACTGATTTCAGGAAAAGTACCACATGAGAGTGGAACATTTCATGTTGCCAGAAAGGATGCAAATACTTAAATTACTGGAGATATAGAAAGGAATAAATTTGAAGGAATTTCCAATGACCAAATCTGGGATAATTTGAGCCAAAAGATAAATAATAATAATGATTCATAAATCATAGACTAAAATAGCCATGAGTCCATGCCAATATAAATATACCATTGAATAAATAAAGGAGGAGAATGGGTGGTTCTCCTTATAGCAAAATTCCAATTAATATATGTACAAGGAATGATGAAAATAAAGGTTACTATTTGGCAAACATCACAGTAAAAACTGTCTCAGGCATGATTCATCAACAAACAACAAAATTGGTAGGGAAAAGTATGATAAGAAACAGGATATTTACATAATTTGGCAATATCATTCTACAAGACAATTATTAATTATAAAGAGAAAATAGTAGCATCACAATGGAGAAACATTTTAGGCACCACCTGAACCAAATTGTCAAAGTTAACATCACCCTTAATAACAGATATATATGCCTCCTTTTATGATGCACTGAGAAAGACAAAGCATTATTTTTGTGGTACTCTTCCAAAGAATGCATATTTAATTTAATTTAATTAAAATAATGCATATTTAATTTAATCAAATTTAATTAAATATTAAATTAATTTAAAATTTTAATTTAAAAATTTAATTAATTAATTAATTTAATTAAATATGCAAAGAATGCATATTTAATTTAATCACCTAGAAACAGAAGACAAATCCAAACTGGAAGATACATTCTACAAAATAATTGGTCATTTCTCTTCAACCATAGGGTCAAAAAGACAAAAAAAAAAAAAAAGACTGATATGACAACTACATGCAATATGGGATCCTGAATTGGACAATTTGGACAACTAGCAAACAATGCCTATAGATTAGTTAATAGTATTGCATTAGTGTTAATTTTGGCATAGATCCCTGTACTCGTGTTAAAGAAACTAATAATTTTTACAAGAAATTTCAGTTCTATTTTTCAGCTTTTAATTTCTCTTTCAGTTTTCTCTATGTATGCCCAAAATTATTTCAAAATGAAATTTAAAAATAAATGAAAATGATTTTCACAATTAACTAAAGCTTTTTTAGTTAAAATGTAGCTTCAAAAGAGTGAGAAAGATCTTGTAATAAGCATACCATAAATTACATATTAAATTATTTTATATTTCACAGAATTCACAGAGTCTTCTTTGGAGACTATTTCAGTAATAATTCTTTTTCTAAAATGTCTCTCAAATACTTTTGCTAGAATTGCCAGAAAAGTAGATCTGGTACCAATGAGAATATTAATTACTTTGTTTGGAAATATTTTTCACTATTATCCAGATAGGATAGATAGATAGATGGATGTATGGATGGATGTATGGATGGATGGATGGATGGATGGATGGATAGATTAGATAGATAAATGATAGATGAGATAGATGAGATAGATGATAGATAGATAGGTAAATATATAGATAGATAATGGATGATAGAGATGATGATGATAGATGATAGATAGATAGATAGATAGATAGAGAGATAGATAGATAGATAGATAGATGATAGATGATAGATAGACAATAGATAGTAGATGATAGTAGATGATAGATAGATGAAAGATGATAGGCAGATAAGGGCATATACATATATATTCATATATTCATTCTGCCACCTTGCTCCAAATTACATCTGTTTATAAATATTATGATCGTCCACAAAGAAATTTTCTACCCTTGAGGATATTTAAAGTAAGTCCATTGTAATAATTCCTAGAGTCACAAAATATGCTTGAGCAATGACAGATGTGTGGAATTGGTGCATAGACTTCTAAAGTGATAGGTTCAAGTGTGGTAGCACCCATAATTTCTGCTATGTTTACAAAATTGGTTTCATTCAAGGTTTGGTGATACACACTCTAAGGACCTGGGGTGCATTTTTGAGAGCTATTAATTCAACAGCATCAGGCTAAGAGGGCTTGACTGACTTTTCAAATAGGACTTGCTCTGCTCTAATTGCTAGCTTGTGTCATAAATCAGCAAACCTGAAAACAATTTACATTTGTTGGTTACACTTTTAAAAGATAGAAGAGTTATGGATAACAGCAATAACTCTGAATGTTCCTATAAAAATATACATTATGGCTTTTTCTACCCAATAAAATGGAAATGACTGGCTTTTGCATTTCAATTATTGCACAAAAGCATTTTTAGGATATTAACAACCAGCTGGTAATGGCCTTTTCCATTTCATGGCATAACATTGTTTAACTATAAAATAATGATCATGTTTTACGCCATTTTTTGCCATTAATTTTTCCCTCTTGCCCTTATCAAACTTGGTAATTTCTATGTAAAAATCAGCTTGCAAATTCTTTAATGGCTTAGTTGTGTGAAACGTCAATTTAGTATTACTTACATACTGGAGAACATAAATACAATTATCAATTAATTTGGTTAATTTTACTAATTCAACATAGCTGCATATTAGAAAGATGTTACTTTCTTTCTTTTTATATTAATTATATGAAATCTACAATAATTATATTATTCTAAACACCACAATAAGCTTGAGATGTCATTTGTTATTATTCAAAATAAATTTACTCAACAGTATAGTATGAAATAATTTGGAATATTCTCTCAAAAATTATGTTTTCAAATATAAAAAAATGGTAAAATTCAGTATCTATTTGAAATAACATTAAGTTAAAATTCATTATGTTGGGGCGCCTGGGTGGCTCAGTTGGTTAAGCGACTGCCTTCGGCTCAGGTCATGATCCCGGAGACCCAGGATCGAGTCCCACATTGGGCTCCCTGCTCTTCAGGAAGCCTGCTTCTGCCTCTCTCACTCCCCCTGCTTGTGTTCCCTCTCTGGCTGTATTTCTCTCTGTCAAATAAATAAAGTCTTAAAAAAATTAAAAACAAAATTCATTATGTTTTTCTTCATTTAATATTTAGCTTCATATCTCAAAGCTGTTCTATAATTAGGACTTAGAAATAAAGTTCATTATTTTTGGCTCTGCATATTATTGAAAACATTTGAGTTAGTTAGCTAATGAGAATCGCATTTCATACTTCAAAAGTGCTTTATGGCTTAGAAAGAATGCATTATTTGTGTCATTACATAGATAAGAAAGTCTCAGAAAAGTGAATGTTTTATCCAAGGCTATGTAAGTATAAAGTATACTTTCCCCAACATAATATAGCTACCTTTATAATAAGTCAATTTGACAGTTGTAGCTTCTCCTGGCTGAAGAAGAAAGGCATCCAAAGAACAAGTTGGCTAAAGGAAGTTTTCCTAAACAAAAAGCATTGTATAGCTCATATAGCCTAGTTATAGGTTTTATAAGTCCAGGTACACATACATGTAAGGATCACGATGAGCTAGAGATCAATCCTCACTCCTACATTTCATTTATAATTTTTCCATGAAGTAACCTAACAACTCCATTCATATTAATTGCTCCTTTTTTACAAAAAATCCTTAGTGTACTTTTCGACAATACTAATCTACCTTTTGTTATCTAATTTTACCATGACCAATTATTTTCTTTCCCTCAATTCACCATAAATCTTAGGAACCAAATATTCAACACTGGTAATATTGTATGAATATATTATAGTTCAACCATGATATTATATATATAATAACAAAAAATAAATATTATTGATTTATTGACTGACTCATTCATTCAGGGCAATAGTGCCTATTTATACTATTTGCAAGTTAGTCAAACAGTATATGACCCATGTATACTTTATTACTGGATCCAGTTACTTTATATTTCAGCCAGTATAAGGGATTATCTTCATGGTACACACTAAAAGGGGCTTGTATGCAGGGTTACAAATACACATTTAAGTGAAGATGAAATAATTGGGAAAAAGATTAATCCAGCATCAGACTTACTATTTTCAAAGCATAAGACAAAGTAAAAGGGTGGTGATTTGGGCTGGTTGTTGGAACTAAGAAATGTAACCCAATATATGGGTCTGTACCCAAAGACAGCTAGAGCATGGTGACAAGAACTATAGTAATAGAAGACACGGGGAAGGTGAAAACACCCCATTGCAGCACAAATACCAATTTTGTAAAGGGAAGAAAGAAGTAAGTCCAGCAAGCCATCAATCAAGGCACAGAGGAGTGTGTTGCTCCCTCTAACAAATTTAGGAGAATTCTAAGAAGGGCTTTACAGAATCCAGACATTGTAGTTAGTGTTTTTTTTTTTTTTAAATTCATATTGAATAATATGGAAATAAAGGAAGATGTAAATAAATCCTAAAGCTTTTTCATTGGGCACAAAACTTTCTGGTTATAATGTCTTCCTGTTTATTTGACTCTTTTATCATTATTAAGACTCCCTCTTTATTTCTGATAATGCACCTAATTTTGAAATGTACTTCATCTGGTATTTGCAAGCAAAGCTTCATATTTTTATTCTTTGCATTCTATATATTTTCTACCTATTTACTTTCAACCTTTATATCATTATAGTTAAAAAATATTTCTTTTAGTTAGCAAATAATTGGATTTTGTTTCCATTTTTATCCATTCTGACAATTTCTGAATTAAATTAGCATGAGCATATTTAACACAATTATCAACTGTATCCTGAAAGCTCATGAGTGGGCTTCCTGATAGAGTCTGTGGTATAACTAGTAGGATCTGCCTTCTGAGAGTCCTATCTGATGCTCTGCCAGCCTTTTTCCACTGCATAGTCATGCAACTTGTGACTCAGTATCTGGGTGAAGAAATGGGCTCTTTGGCAGCACCATGCACAGATAAGGAAGTAGTCACCCACTCACATGCCCTTACTTTCCTCCACAGGAGAAATCACAGGCCAAGAACCCCTGGCAATGAGCTGTGACATCTTGTGGAAGAGGTAATGAAGGTAAAGCCAAATATCCCTCCTACCATCTCCAATGCATCCACACTCACTTTTTTTTCCCCTCCAACAATTTGCAAAAGTTCCTCCACTAGACAGATAGACTTTGTGAATTTTCACAAAAACTCTCTCATCTATGGGTAATTGTCTAAGAAATATTCTCCAAGGGCTCCTGAAACATGTGCAAGAGGAGCTAGAGCTAGTTTCCAGGCCACTCAGAGCTGGGACCAAGGTCTGGATGCTTAATACTTGATGCACTAGTTGGTAAGACTTCTCCTGGGTCGGTTGGTATATGGTGCTGAATTCCATGGCTCCCGCAAAGTCACTGTTGTACATGAATAAAATAGATGCCAAATTGTTATTGTTGAGTGTGGGACATAGGTGATGAATGCTTTGTTTGGCCATATGGCTGATGTCACTGCAGAAATTCTCACACTGGGTTTTAAAAATTAATTCAGCCATGTACATTTATGAGACACTCCACAAACATAACTTGATTGAAAGTTTGACTATAAAAGAATAAATATTTTGATGAATGAAAACTGGAATCCTTATGTTTGTATCAGATCAAATAGAGTTTACATTAAAAATATTATGTAATGTTTGATGTCAGCCTGTATTCAGAAATGATGATTCATCAAAAGAATATAAGAAATATAAACTTTAAAAAAATCTAAACTTGTGATTAATTAAAGCCTAAAAATATAGAAAGAAAGAACATAAAAAAGTACAAATCAGTAAACTGATCCAGCATCTTCATAAAAGTTTTATACACTCCTATAAATAATTACAGGACAATAAAAAATAAGAATATAAAGAATAGAACTAAAAAGCTCAACTTGTATAATTAGTAAATAGTCATTCTTTTCAAACGTAGATGAATCATTTACAAAATCTACATAAAACAAGTGTCAGTATTTTTAAATGACTCCTATGACAATATATTTCAAACTTAACATTGCTGCTCCAACCATTTATCAAGTGACTCAGGAGGTTACCAATTTTTAATGGTGTTCTGAAAATGATAGGGCTTTCTAAAAATGATAGGGCTTTGTATCAGATCCAGGCTGAAGAACAAGATGCTCTGATGTTTATTTTGTATGTTCCCATATGTCTAATTGTGCTAGAAATATGTGTGGTAAATATGAACTCTATGTGTGGTCTCTAGCGTGCCCCACGGAAAAAAAACAAAACAAATGAGCATAGGGAGAAAAAGAGAGAAAAGCAAACCAAGAAACAGACTCTTAACTATGGAGAACAAACTGATGGTTATCAGAGGGGAGGTGGGGGTGGGGGGGGATGAATGAAATAGGGGAGGGGGATTAAGGAGGGCACTTGCCTTGATGAGCACCAGGGGATGTATGGAAACACTGGATCACTATCACTATATTGTACACATGAAACGAATGTCACACACTATGTTAACTAACTGGAATTTAAATAAAAACATTAAAAATATGTATTTTAGGTTGCTTGTTAAAGACTTATGGGTCTTTTGTCTCTGTTCATTTTTTCTATTTTATGCTATAATTTCAGACTGGATAATTTCTGTTGATCTACCCTTGATTTCACGGATTCTCTCTTTTGCTGGCTCCAGCTGAATTTTAAACCCATTCAGTGGATTTTCCATTAAAAGTTGTTGTACTTTCTACTTCTAGAATTGCCATCTGGCTCACTATTATAATTTTTAATTATTTACTGACATTCCCCCACTGTTCATTCATTATGGAAATTTTCCTATAAACCTTGAACATATTTATATGCCTAATTTAAAATAAAAGTAACATCTTAGTTACATTGGCATCTACTGACTGCTTCATTCTTAGGTATGAGTCACACTTTTCTCTTTTCATATTTATAACTTTTGGATGACTACAGACTAAAGGAGACTATTGTATAGTGTCTGAGTAGTGATAAACTCAAACTCTAAATCTTCCTTATAGTTGGGAAGCAGTTGACATTTCTGACATTTTTTTCAGCTTCCAGTTGCTATTTTTTCATGGGTCCCTTGGTGTCTCTGCATAATAATCTAACTTTAATTTTTAACTGTATATAATTTAACAGTCAGCTAATTATGTGGGCAGATTTGCGGACTCAGCTTTCTTATGGCCCTCTCTCATTCAGAATTTTTTAACTTAAATTTGTTACTTCCTCTATCCCTTAACTCTGTCTTTCACACCTCAAGTTCATACACGTATGATTTTCTCAATCTCAAGTCATGTATGAATCAGGGAATAATCTCAGGCAGAAGTTCACAAAGTCACAAATCTTTCACATTTCAATTTCTCTTCCAAGGATAAACTCCTATACAGTTTCTGTTAACTTCTTATTGCTCTCCAGGGCCTAGAAATAGTTGGGTTTTGTAATTATCTCTAGGAGAATTAGAGAGTATTAAGCTATTCTGACACTATATAGCAACTGAAACTCCCAATAGTTTTTTTTTTCTTTTCTGATTTTCCAATTTTTACTTGCATGTGTAGTATTTTTTCTTTTTGTTTTAATTCCAGTTAGTTAATATGTAGTGTAATAGTCATTTCTGACGTAGTGATTCAACACTTACATACAACACTGGGTGCTCATCATGACAAGTGCACTTGATACCCATCATCCATTTCACCCATCCCCCCCAGCCACTCGCCCTCTAGTAACCCTCAGTTTGTTCTCCATATTTAACAGTCTGTTCCCTGGTTTGATTCTCTCTCTCTCTCTCTCTCTCTCTCTCTCTCTCTCTCTCTTTGCCCTTTGCTCATTTATTTTGTCCCTGAAATTTTACATAGGTGAAATTCCAACATGTTTAAATCTAGAGAAATTTTATGTAAAAAAGTCAAGATCATAAAATAAGCTTCATCCTTTTCTTCTAGAAATTTTGTTAGCTAAGATGCTGTACTTTCCTGTCTTAAATTTCCCAGGTTGTTCTAGTTTTTATCGCTATTTCATGCTTTACCAGTTTCATTTTTCATTTTTAACATATAGAATGATACAGAATGTTCAGACCATAAAATCATATTTGCTAGCACATAAGAAAATCATATTCATTAAATGTTTAATCTGTGACAGACATTGCACTAAGTATTTTGCATATTATTTCTTTCAACATATGTCTTGTGCCAAAGTCCATACTTGACTTAAGATACATGATGCTCCCATTTACTTCCTGATTGGATGTAAATAATGATAATGGGGACAGGCTCCTCTTGGACCTGGTATTTGCCAAATTACCTGGACACTATCCTTGACCACAGTCACAGCACGGTTCATAAAATCTCTTTTGTGTATTTAAAGATTTTTTTCCCCTAATGCAACTAGGGAAATAACACCTAATAATGGCTTTAGATGCTACTTTCCTGCTATTTTCAATAATATGAACTAATCTTACAGTGTCTTTGGATTTTGCTACATTGACATTACTCCTTCTTGTCTTTATATTTTACAAATGCATGTGCTGCTTGCTCTCTTAGAGCACTGGTTCTCCCCAGTGGTGCGGAAATTATTTTAAATTTCAAAACACAAAGACCTGTTCCCTTATATTTTTATATGACCTCTAGTATTAGTAGCATTTTATTTGATGAATGCTTTTAGGTTTGTTGAAAATTTTTGGACAAACTCCTTTAAAACTGATATTAAAAATCATCATCCAACTACAAAACAGCCTCCCCTGAGGAAAATTAATTAATATTGTTATACAGAAATGAATTGACTTAAGAGTTATCTGTTTCATGAATCTCTGCATAACAAGGGCATTTCTTGGGCCTGTAAGGAACATATTTTACCCCTTAGTGTTTAGTCTTTGGCAAGCAGATTTTTAATTGCAAAACTTTTTCTTTCATTCGTTTGTTTGTTTTCCTGGGGAGGCTATCAGATCCTTACACAAACACAACCAGTAGAAACTAAACTGCACATTCCCTGCTAAGGTTCTTGCAATTGATTGCTCAGGATTCAGCATGGATATTTGCTACAGGCTTCAATTTTAAATCAGTAGCTCCAGGGAATGATAGTATCAAATTTTAAGGTAATATGGATATTCTAGGAAGATGAAGGGATCAGGCAAAAAGCTATGCAGCCAAGATCTTCCCCTGAATTACTCCATAACTGAGCAATGCTGCTGATACCACAATTTGCACTACTGATGTTGGACACTAGATATTAACACTATAATTCAGGCTGCTGCTGAATGGTTCTGAGGCCAGTCCAAGAAGAATGGATTTCAAGGCATCTGCTTCTTCACACTCATTTCTGAATCCTAGTCTCATGTGACTATGTTTGATGGATATAGCCTGGACCACACAAACTTCTGCCCCAGATGCTAAGGAAACAAGGAAAGTGCTCTGTCTTCCATCTTGGGAAAGCACAAACAAATGACTCATGAAATGTCCCAAACAGATGTTCAGCCAAAAGTCTGGCACATTTTGATTAGCTGATCATCAGCATATGGGTGAAAATTGGGTCATGGATTTAGGTGCTACCAGCCAGGAAAAGTAGATAACATAGCTATTCACCTTACTTATTTATTGTAATATGTTTCTTTTGTTATTCCTAAAAGAGAACTTGTGCCCTATTTTTATGGCAAAACAGAGCCCCAGATATATGTGGAGGACTCAGATATAAAGATAGATTATTGGTAGAATTGCAGCCCATGCAGAAAGCAAGGGAAACAACTATTTTACACAGAAGTTTGTAGGCCTCTATATTCCTAAGAGCATCCTTATAAAATGAAATAACTTATAAGAGGAGATAGAAAGGGACTTCATTTCTGGAAACACTAGGAGTTAGAAGAGAAATTTTAATGAAAACTTACACTTACATATTATAAAATTATTGGGTATATATTTATATATGAAAATATATTGTTATATATGATTTATATATATATATATATGAGATTTTAATCTCATATATATATATATATAGTTTGTGATGGGTCATTTCAAAGAACCCTGAGTTTTGTTATATCACAAATTTTTTTTAGAATAAATAGCAAAAATAATATCTCTTGATGGGGTTGTTGTATGACTTCTGGGGGTCTTTCCATCTATCCATCCATACTGTCATATATAACTCTGATCTTTAATCACATCCAGCCATGTAACAGATTTCTTACATGAAATCCTACATATAGAAAATGTATGGCAGATTCAGATCCAAGTATAGGCAAACACAGGAAATGGAAATTCATATTCCGTTACAATGAGGAACAGAAGGGCAAGTGAGGAAAGTAGTACAGCCACTGACACTTCTATCTATTCATCTCTCTTAGGAAACAGTAGGGTCCCTGATTTCTGGATGTCATCACCACCAATGAAATGTTCTTCCATTTAAAAATGGCTACAGATCACTAAAGATCACACAGTGCCTAGCAGCATTGCACACCTTCCTAATCTTCCTAATATGCTTGGTTTTCTATTGTCCAAAATGAACATTTCACACTCTTCTGTTGACAAGTCCACCATGCACTTCCCCTTTCCCTGCCCTAGCAAATGGCTTTGTCTCTCTTCATAGAAAAAAAAAAAAAAAAAAAAAGCATTGCAACTAGTAACCACACACCTACCAACCCATCTCTGTCTCTTTTCATGTCTAACAGCTCTGCTTCCACATCTCACAGATGAGTGCAATGTGTGCCCCCCTCAAAGTCTCACACATCCTCTCTGATTAAAATCTCATTCCTCTACTCAGGAACCTCTTTCAGTTTTCTTCCTTATATGCTAGAATACCAATTTTTCTGTCCTTAGTGGATCCTTCTCAGTCACTGCATACATAATTATTAACTTCCACCTTAAAGAAAAAAATTAAAACAAGCAAAAAATTATTCTCTCCATAACACATCCAGCTACCACCTCAATTTTTCAAAATAGCTAGTGAATAAGTACAACTGAAAAATACCCTTCTCATGGCAGATTTAAAACCATCTCTGATGGTTTTTATATTACCTATTGTGCCTCCTTTGCCACCTTCTCCTTTGTTTGACATATTAATTTTGGGATGTGTCCCAAGATGTCCTGGGTCTCTTTCTCTTCTCTCCATATATTACCCATCTAAGAAAGCCTATCCATTTTACTTGTTTTAAATGCTACCTATACATCAATGAACACCAAATTATTCTTTTGAGCACAGATGCTTCATGATATGTCAAAATATTTTTAAAACTTCCTATTTCTGACTTCACATGGCCACAATACTCCTATCCTCCATCACTAAAAATAAGTCTTTCCTTTTCAATAAATACTTTCAGCATACATGCATTATTTGAACCAAATATGCAGAGATTATTCCTGATTCTTATTCATTCAACTCAATTGCACTGTAGGAATCTGGCTATCTGTACTAGAATGCATAAGAGGTTCATAGACACTTTTTGACCAAATTAGGGGCAGGCATTAACTTAGATAAAAATAAGGATAATTTATCTGGCCTCTTTTCCAGGCCAGTCTGCTAATATAAACCTTCTCAATAAATCCACCACAACAGGAGTAAGGGTGAATAAATGAGGATTTCAAGGGATATCACACTAAGTGAAGGAAAGTCCATTTTTCCTATCATAAGCTTATTTACTATTTTATCTATTGTTGATACATCAATATATTATTGATGCTGCAGATAAAACTTTATGTGATATATGCAGATCGATGGTCCTGCACATGCTCCTTGTTCTGGGAAAAAGAATGAAGGAGAAGGTTTGAAGTCACATCAGAGAATACAGCATGCCAGCCTCATTAAAGCTCTCCAAATATATCAACACACACACTCTCTCTCTCTCCTCTCTCTCTCTCTCTCTTTTTCCTAGCTTTACTCTCTTCACTATTTAATGGGTATTTACTTTATTTTCAGGTTGTTTTATGTGTTGGGTGATGAAAGGATGGGTGTTGTTTTTCCAACAATGATACAATAAACACAAAGTTATAATTTGTTGATTTTGATTTTTCTGAGTTCTAAAATGTGCTTACTTTCTGGGATCTTGTTTTTCATTCTTTATTTCATGTTCAAAATTATAGAGCTGTCAACTCTGATTTATAAGATACAATGTACATACAAACTTTATATCTCAGAGTAAGGAGGCGGAAAACACACTGGGAGTCAGGAAGTCATATTTCTGCCCCTGTGTAGCAACAACTGCTTTACAGAATGTAATTGTATTCTCATGTCTCAATTTTCCCATCTTCCTCTGAACTTCCAGAGGAATAATGTAAAAATAAAAAGAAAATGTAAGATGTGCCCACATAAAGATTTTTATTAAGATTGGCATGGGAAGGGGTAACATTTGCCTCCCTATCTGCCCTAGCTCCAAAGATTCTAGACCTGGCCTAATTATTCATGACTTTGGTTTTCTATTTATATTTTAATAAGGATATTGTCTAAACACACACACACACACACACACACACACACACACACATCTTTGACATTAGCCATTCTAAAAAAAAAACATTTTTTTGAAAAGAAATGTAAATTCTAAGAAATGAACACAATATTATATTATGGTCAAGGTATTTTTGATGAACAGCGAATAAATTGTGTGGCTAGTTTCCAGACTGCTGCTCTCCATTTGTTCGCCATTTGTCTAACACAGGGTTCTCAACTGAAACACTACCGACATTCTGGGCAGGATAAATATTGGTTGTTGGGGGTTATCCCATACCTTGTAGAGGATTTAGCACCTTTCTAGTCCTCTACCCCTCAGATACCAATAGCGCATTTACAGTCCCAGTTTTAACAACCAAAAAATGTCTTTAGGCACTGCCAAATGTCCTCTCAGGGAGGCCTGTGCATAAAATCACAAAATCACCCTTGGTCAAGAGTCACTGTTGTAACAGAATTAGAAGTAGCCTTCCTTAGCAATGGCTTTCCTGGGAAATAAGAGATAAACTATGTTTCATTACCATTTATATGTGTAAGATGAGGTCAATTTGGGAGACCTATTTCTAGAGCAAAATGGATAAGAGGGTGAAAATCATAGAGAATCTAAGTGTCAGTTCATATATATGTTTCTCATTTGCCATCATATTGAAAATATATCAAAAACTTTCTGCTGGGGCGCCTGGGTGGCTCAGTTGGTTAAGCCACTGCCTTCGGCTCAGGTCATGGTCCCGGAGACCCGGGATCGAGCCCCACATCGGGCTCCCTGCTCGGTGGGAAGCCTGCTTCTCCTTCTCTCACTCCTCCTGCTTGTGTTCCCTCTCTGGCTGTGTTTCTCTCTGTCAAATAAATAAAATCTTTAAAAAAAAAAAAAAAAAAAACTTTCTGCTGAATATTATGAACTTAGAAAATTTCTAAGACCTACGTGTGATCTGAGAAGGAAAGAACTACATTTATTTATTGAAAATTGGTGGTCCACACACTGTATTTGGTGGTTTTCATATATCATTTGTTTTTCCATTTAATATAGTGGGGAAAAGCATGGGTTCTGTAGAAGACAAACCTGAGATTGTTCCATCTTAGTCAGTTTCTAGTTGTGCGACGTTGTACATGTTATCTAAGTTCTTTTGAGCTACAACTTCCTCCTTTGCACATATGGTTAATAGTTTCTGCCTTGTAGATTATTGTGAGATTTAAATGTGATAATGCATGAGCAAATTCACAAACTCTCAAACTGTAAATATTCTCAAATGTGAAATAGGAAAGTCCTTCATCACAATAAAATAAAATAGAGCAATTTATAGGTCCTTTAAATCTCATGGCTTTTAAATAAAATTTCAGTGATTTCTTCCCCTTAACTAATTTTTGTCTTTTTGCATACATTGCAGTTCTTCAAGTTTTTCAACCTTAGATTAATGCTATATGGCAAATTCTGTCAGCTTAAAAGTGATAATATCCTTTGGTTTATTTACAATAACAATTACTGAGCTATTCTGAGACCCAGTCTCATCTGTAAAAACAAAAGTCTGAATATTCAAGAGTGAATGCATTTTAATGAACTCTATGCATAATAATAATGGATTATAAATTGACAATATGTCAATGAAGGGAAAGTAGGCATCTCACCCTTCCCATCCTGATGCTATTTATTTTATCCTTGAGATCTTCACATTTATATAATTATTGAAAAGCAGAATTTTAAACACTATATTTGAGTTCATGAGTATAATATAGTCACTTGAAATGCTCAATTTTTGCCAATTTTGATATCACAGTGACACAGAAATAAGGGGTGACCTAGTAATAGTACAGATAACTACTTGATTCTTATTTTCTCTGTCTCTAGAAAAGCTAAATTAAATTGGAGACAAGTATAATATCATTAAATTAACTCTTCATATAGATGAATCTTGGGTAACAAATTTTGGTAGGGATTCTAGCATGAATTTGGAAAGGCTCTAAACCACAAACCAACAAGGAGCAACTGAGCAAATCACATGCTGCTACATCGTGCATGTTGTGTTTCAGTGAGAAAAGTCCCACAACAGGTGTGCCAGGGTGGCTCAGCCAATTAAATGTCTGCCTTCAGCTCAGGTCATGATCCCGGCGTCCAGCGATTGAACCCTGCATTGGGCTCCCTGCTCAGTGGGAAGCCTGCTCTCCCTCTCCCACTCTCCCTGCTTGTGTTCCCTTTCTAGTTTTGTTTCTTTCTGTCAAATAAATAAATAAGTAAAATCTTTAAAAGAAAGAAAAAAGTCTAATGATAATTCTTCCTTTTGACTTAAATATGTCATTTAAGCTTATACTTTTAATCTCAAATATTTAATATTTTTTAATATTACATAAAGATCAACTCACGACCAGATCTACAGAGCTATTAACTTTCATTTATGTTAGGACAGTATACAATTCCTACAGAATCTTTATAGAAAAAAAAATTGTCTTTGTAAAAAACAAAAAGTATTTAAAAAGTTGAATCACTGTATCAAAAAAATACAGACAATTTTTAAAGACTAAGTCAATTGCAACCATAGTAGTTAACCATCTCCCACATATAAAGAAATTAATTGGTAATGGGGAATAGTTGCTAGAAAAATGTGTTATTGGAGTGTTAACTAAAAAGGTTGAGTTTAGACCACTATATAATTTCTCCCATCTGTCTGAGGCCTTTGCACAATCATCTCCCATCCCATTCCTGGTGCTCTCTCGCTTGCAAATACCTGAAAGTGTTGATTTACTCTCCAAGTGAACATTTATAGCGATTCTGGTGGCTCATTTCTGCACACTGTATCAGGACCTCACTTGCTCCAAGGAGGGCCCTCTTGGAAAATGCTTCTTAAAGATGACTCCAGGGCTGCTCCAGTGCTCTGATCTCTTTAACTACACTGTTTCATATTCTCCCAGAGAAGCTTCCAACTTTGGTCTTGATCTACTTCTTTTGTAAATAAGCTTAATTACTCTTGCACCTT
>PITA01012998.1:0-37583 GCA_004023965.1 Spilogale gracilis
GCTACAGTGCAAGGCCAGGCAGGCAAGGCTCGTAGTCTCATGAGAATAAATGAGTGCTTCATTCTGAACCCCACACTTTGGAGCCTCTACCTCAGGCCTTCATTAGGCTTCCTCCTTGATTTATCCAGCCCTGAGCATGCTCAGGAAAGCACCACAAGCCTGAAGGGGAGGACAGAGGCCTCCAGACAACACTGATTTGTCTCCCACAGTCTAAGGGGAAAAAATAGAAGGGAATGGGAGGCAAGGAGGGTCAGGAAGCTATGAGCAGAATTGGCTTCCTGCCCCAAACCCTGAGTACCCTATCTCCTAGGACTATCCCTTGAGTAGTAGAGCAGCCCACCCAGAGCTCTCAGCAGGAATATTAGCTGTTGTCTTCAGGCTACCTAATACATATAACCTGTCATATGTCAGTTTGTCAAATATTACCATAATAGAATAAGATACTAACAGTAAACCACGGGAAAGTGTTCTACAAACCAGTACACCAAAAATTAATAACCTTAATATGTAAAAAGCTCTCATAAACCAATAAGAAAAGCACTTAGACTCAGTAGTTACCTGGGAAAAGGGCGTATACTCATTCATTCAAGAGATACCAACTGAGCTTCAAATTTATGCCAGGTGACTTGACACAGCTGATGGATGTTGAGAAGAAATGAAGTAGGCTAGTGGGATAGCGCAGTGGGGCAGGACACAGACGACCATGACAGGCCCTGAGCCCAGAGCACAGAATGCCTTCTCTTTACTTTTTTTCTGATTTTCAAATTTTCCACAGTGGGCACTGCTACTGATCTCCCCAGGAAGAAATCACTAACAAATTCTGTTAAAGGACTGGCCCCAAGCCCCATAGGTCGCTGTAGGGTCTTAGAGATGATGTCCCCAAAGGCCCTTTGAGGGATAGAGCAATGCCATGGGGCTCTGCCATGCTCTGAGCTCTGTTCTCCAGTGGTGGTCAGCCATGCCCTGGCCACGGCGACCCCTACTCCATCCTCTGCCTGAGCCTTGTGGCCAAACGGGGCTCCAGGCCAGGTACAGTGATGAGCCGGGACAGGGTGGGGCCATCCTTGGCCCAACGACCCTCTCCTAACGGACCTGGACTCCCCACCCCCATCCTGCCATGGCCTCCCGGGATCTTCGTATTCCTGAAGCCCACACAGGGTTTGGGTGAGAAAACCAAGGTCCTTCGGGCAGGAATGCTGGTCTAGTCTGGGCTACGTTGAGCATTTTTGAGACAAACCAAGTTCAAGTAAACATGTAAAGGTCTTAGCTCACACTTTCTGACCCAAGGCTGCCTGAAAACCCTGCAGCCTCTTCCCAAACCGAAGGAGTCCATCTCTGGCCCCCATGGGAAGATGTCTAAGGACTCCGGTGTTTACTGGTAGTAAAGATGCGGGCAGGGTGTGTCTTACAAGGCCCTGCCGCATAGACCAGGGGGCCTCCCTGCACCTTTCTCTGTTCCCACCTTGAGAGCCAAAGTGGGAAGTTACAGCACCCAGGACAAACCCCCCAGATTTATAGGTATTGGCCCCCTGGTAGTGAGATGGTGTGGGGGTCTCCAGCTTGGGCAGGGGCTTCTACCCACCAAGTCTGACAGCCAGCAGACCTCCATCTAGAAGGATCTGGGCCCAGGGGCAGAGGGACAGAGCCTGGCTTGGGGGGGGGGGTAAGTGTTCCTGAGTTTCCCCAGCTTTCCCTCCTGTCCTGGCAGGCTGGTGGCATGGGAGCTCCATCCCCAAAGCCCCTGAGCCCAAACAATGAATCTTAGAACACTGAAAAATAAAATAAATTATTAAAAATCAACAAAAGAAGAAGGAGGCGGAGGAGGAGGCGGCGGAGGTGGCTGTCGAAGGTGGCTGTCGAGAGGAGAAAGGGAGGCAGAGTCCCCGCCCTGGTGCTCTGAGGAGTTCAGAGATGCCTGGGCAAGGGCCGGCCCTTGGGGAGTCCTCACTCTTGAGAGCTTCACCTGCTCTGTTCTAAGAGGAGAACTAACTCAGGTGTAATAAAAAGAGAGGTTTGCAGGCTGGATTTCTGTCCCGGTTCAGCTTCTGATTGGCTGGAGACCCTGAACACGTCACTTCTCTGGCGTGGGAAAGTGCACATGCCAAGCTAGATGCGGGGTTTTCAAACTCTCCAGCATTCCACATTTGATGGAAGGCCTGCCAGTCTGATTCTGTGCCCTCTGAGACCTCCGTGTTCTTTCAGCTGGTTCCAAGTACTGCTAATTTGGTAAAAGACCAGTGATTGCGTCCCAGTCTCTTTGCAGCAGGCTTATCAGGCATGGGAGATCGGTAACTTCCTATAAGAAGTAGAAGGGGCCTTGGGCACCTGGGTGGCTCAGTGGGTTAAGCCTTTGCCTTTGGCTCAGATCATGATCTCAGGGTCCTGCGATCAAGGCCTACATCGGCCTCTCTGCTCAGCAGGGAGCCTGCTTCCTCACTCTCTCTGCCTACCTCTCTGCCTACTTGTGATCTCTCTCTGTGTCAAATAAATAAATAAAATCTTTAAAAAAAAAAAAGTAGAGGGGGCCTGAATGCTGGGTGGATGGATGGGACCCAGGCCCCCTTCTAGCCTCTCTCTGCAGCTCCCGCCGATCTGGGCAATTAAGGCCAGGCAAGAGACCCAGGCAGCTCTGGGCACCTGGCTGGAGCCTGCCCCGAATCCAGACCTCTCCTTAAAAGCACCTTCCTGGACAGCTTTGCCCATGTCCCCTCTGCACCCTGGCTGACGGCTGGCCATACTGTACAAATATCTTAATAGGGTTCTTCTCTGTCAAAGGACAGCACTGTCCCCAAGGGGAACAACCAGCTCCCAAGCTCCCAGAAGGGGGGGGTCGCCTGCCACCTACTGGTCATGGCAGGTACTGTATGGCATGGTCCCAAGTCAAAGGGAAGTTGGCCACAAGAGGGTGAGATTACCTTACTTAGATCACCTAACCACCTGCATTACTAACACCTTACTAAGCCCCGCATTTAACAGTATTCATCTCATTTACTTTTCACAACATCCTGGGAAAAGTAAATGAGGAAACAGAAAGGACAGTAACTCCCCCGAGACCCCAGGGCTGGCTGCAGTTGGTACAGACCAGGCCTGTGCTCTCCGACTCCAAAACTGCACGCTCTCAGCCAGCTCCTGCACAGCACTCAGCTCCTCCATTAGCAGCCAGGGGGACGTGACCACGGGTGGGAAGCAGGGCCTGGGGGGCACGCCAGCCGGAGGAGAAGGACCCTGGGGACAGCCAAGGCTGGCGGCCCCAGTGACGGGTTCCGGGCCCAGCTGGCTTAAAGCTTGACTGGAAAGGGAGACACATGAGTGGTTTCATGGCTGGCTTTTCTCTGATAAGGGATACCAACCCAAGTTCTAGGTTAGGTTTGACATGAGCATCACACCCTCCCCAGCTAGGCTGCGAACCTTCTGCCATATTGATGTGGAATTTGTAAGCATATGGAGGCAGCTTCATCCAGTGTAACGGGAAAGCTTGGGGCTGTGGATAACTCAGGATGTAACTAATAATGGTTTAAAAGCCAGAGTGAGGAGGGACACCTGGGTGGCTCGGCGGTTAAACGTCTGCCTTCAACTCAGGTCATGATCTCGGGGTCCTGAGATTGAGTCGCGCATGGGGGTCCCTGCTCAGCAGTGAGTCTGCTTCTCCCTCTCCCTCTGTGATTGCTCTCACTCTCACTCTGTCTCTAATAAATAAATTAAAATCTTTAAAAAAAAAAAAAGAAAGAAAAGTCGTAGGAGAAGCAACTGATGAGGATGGCAGTTTTTAGTCCTGTCATCAGGAAATCGCAGACCCAGCTCTTTCCTTTGTTCTGTAGGATGTGAGCCTTTGTCTTTGTGCCCATCACCTCTGATTTGCAGATAGCGCTGTGCTTCCGTGCTCACCTCTGTGTTCCAGGCAGGAGGAAGGAGGCCAGGCAGAAACCCAAGACTGTAGCAACCCTTTCCAAAGGCTTTCCTCGAGGGTCCCCCCACCACTTACATCTAAATGGCCACAATGGGGTCTCCTGCCCTCTACTCTGAGCTGCAAGAGAGTCTGGGAAGTGAGCATTTTTAGTTAATAGTTCTGTCCCCCTAAAAGTCAGGTTCAGTTATTCAGAAAAAAAGAAGATGGGGTTTTCTTTGGTCACTAGGAGAATGAGCCTTGTGTCAGAAATCCTTGTCTTGGGGGCTCCCGAGGGGCTCAGTCAGTTAAGCATCCAACTCTTGATTTTGGTTCAGGTCACCATCTCAGGGTTGTGAGATCAAACTCCTCACTGAGCTCTACACTCAACACGGAATCTACTTGTCCCTCTCCCTCCCACTCTGCCCCTCCCCCCACTCTCTTGTAAATAAACAAACAAATAAATAAATAACCAAGAGGAGAAATTCTTGTCCGAGCCTCTAAAGGGCTTGGGAGTGAGGCCTGGGAAGTGGGAGGGAGGCCCGTGGAAGGGCTGCACAACCTCGACCAAGCCGCCCTCCATCTCCCTAAAGTGACAGGGCTCGGTGAGGTCAGTTAAAACGTTCACAAACGTTTTAACTTAAAGTCCTAGCAAGCTCCAAAGAGTGAACTTGTAACCTTCTGTGTAAACGATTGTCTTTTATCCTAAAACCTCATGTAAATTTTGCAGTCTGAAGTATCTCAACGCTTAAACTACCTTTAGAAACATTAGTGAATTAAGAAGTAAAAAGGAGTGGAGAAATGAAGAATTTTTTTACTTCCCTTAAATCTTTAAAAATCATGTGTAAAACTCTAACCATAACTACAATTTTTCTACATCTTTTGAAAAGTATTTTTTAGATAAGGACATATGTGTGTGTGTATCTGTGTATCTGTCTACACACACACACACACACACACACACACACACACTTTATGATGAGAAGTCTCCCAGACACCCCTTTATCCCACCCAAAAGATATCCACAATTATCAGTTTCTCATGTGTCCTTTAAATTTTTAAAATATTCCAAACTCATTTGAAAAATAAGTTCCATCCTGCAGGGGAGTCAAAGACCATCTTGGGGAGGGAGGGGTTGCTGGACTTCAGGAAGCTTGTGAATTTGCCGTAGGCAACTGTGCAGCTGACCCAAGGGCAGGTGCCCCCCCCCCTTGCAGCTGTGGTGGGTGGAGCTTGGAAGGAGGTAGCGGTGGTGGGTGGAGCCGCAAGGAGGTCCCGGCTCAGCTTCCCCGCCCTCGTCTCCGCAGGGTCCTACTACCTGACCACCACATACGGGGCCCTGGAGCACATCAAGAACTACGACAAGATCACGGTGACCCGGCAGCTGAGCATGGAGGTGCAGGACTCCATCCACCGCTGGGAGCGCCGGCGCACGCTCAACAAGGCCCGGGCCTCGCGCTCCTCTGTGCAGGTGACGCCTGGGACACAGGCTGGCAGGGGGGCAGGGGGTCGGCGGGCCATGCGGCACACACCAGTCCCATGGCCCCCCAGCTCGGGAGCCTGACACGGAGTGGATGCGGGGGCAGAGCTTTAGAAGAGGATCCCAGCACCATGGGTGTTTGAGTTGAGCAGACAAGACTGGAAAGCAGGATGGAGGAGGGGATGAGAGTTTGATCTCACATTCCTTAGTGCCTGCTATGCCGGGAGATGTGGACATAGTCTTGCCAGTCCCCCGTCGGGGAGCCCATGAGGAGACCTGCAGCCTTGCCCCTTTTGTCCCTGGACAAACAGCAGCTTCCAGGGTCCCCTGCCCTTAGTCTGCCCCTCCAATCCAGCCACCATCCTCCCACCTCTCCCTAGAGACACACTCAGGATTCAAGCCATGCAGAGCCACACTCCTGTTCCTATACCCTCGTCATCCCCACACCCCTACACGGCATACAGTCACACTATCCCCGATTCCCTGAATGTGCTCAGCTCAAGTCCCTGGTGCTCAGCCTCTGCCTGTGCTCGTCAGTCTCCCCTCCTTCACTGGCTGTGTCCTCCACTGGCTCTGACCACCTCCCCACCTGCCTCTCCGCAACGGCCCAGGTTAGATGCCCTCCTCTGTGCTTCTTTCCCCCATTATAGGACATATCACACCGTATCGTGACTGTCTAAGTATGAAGCTGTTGCTCTGGAAGGGAGGGTCCATGGTGTGCATGTCCCAGGGGCCTCACACCCAGGGCCTGGGACAGAATGGGATTGGGCTGTGTGCAGAATGGAGAGAGTTAAAACATCAAGCCAGGCAGCAATCCATAGCTGTTAATAGCTCTGCAGTCTCAATCCCTTGGCACCCAGAACACACTGGACCAGAACCCCACCCATGGCTTTCATGATGGCCTCTCTGTATCAGGCAGAACCCAGGTCTGGGAGGCAAACAGCTGAAGGTCTGGACTCAACCCTGTACTAGCTTGCTATGTGACCCTGAGCCATCCCTACTGCTCTCTGGAACTCAGTTTTCCTATCAGCATAGGTGGACTAGGGACCAGATGCGTCTGCCTCCCCAATACATGTTCTAGGCTACCGAGATGATGTCCCCCCTCCTCTAATCAGTGATGTCTTAATAATGTTAGTCACTGGCTGTCTGGGGAGGGAAAAAAAAGCAGTTCTAATCTCCTGTCAATTTCCATGGTGGAAATAACTCCCACTGTGGCCAATTTTGAGCTACCAACTTGGCATCACTGAACTTGAGATTGGGAAGAGATATACACAATTGGCTTTCTCAAGCTGGTGGGGAACAAGCATAAGTTGGTAGGAGTGGGCTCCAGCCTGCCACCACTCCCCATCCCCTCCTGGGACACGTATCTCTCCATTCTGACAATATGAGCAGTCTTGATCCAAGCCTGACCACGGGACTCCTTACTTTTTGCTTTTACTTTGTAGGTTCCCAGTGCTAAGCCAGGCAGAGCCTCAGTGCCTGTCACTGGGGAGGTAAAACTTAGGAGAGAAGCCTGGGATGGGGGATGAGGAACACCCCAGCACTATCTCTGGGGTCCGGGGAAGGCACCACTCTGTAGCCATAATTATAATCACTCTTAAGTGGTGATCCTGGCTATTGTCCTCTTCGTGGTCACCATTGTCAGACAGCTGTGCTGTTTCCAGCCTTCCACAAGGGGGCAGTCTCGCACCCACGGCCTCCTGCCTGCCTTCAAGGTGCTGAGCGACAAGGACTCTAAAGGCACTGAGCTAGTGTGTGCTTCCTCACAGCCAAGGTGTAAAGACTGGCATTATCCTGGTTTACAGGTGAGGAAGTGGAGGCGCAGGGAGATCAGGGTCACACAGGGGGAGCAGATAAAAGCCAGGCAGGTACTCGAGGGCGTCATTCCACCACCTGGCCCTCCCTCTGGGGCTGCTGGAGGAGGGTAGAGATGCTGTTCAGGATTGTGCGTTTGTTCCCAGACCCAACCCCGCAGGCATCGCCTTCCCCTTGCCCGCCTAGCTCCTGTGGTGGCCGGTTCCATCCATCCAAACCCACCTTCAGGCCCAACTCCCCTGCCCCTTTCTCTAAGCCTCCTGAGCCTCCTCCTTGGAACCCCTACCCCCATGCCCAAGCTTCTTCAGCCCCGAGAGCCGAACTAGTTCCGCCAGCCTTAGCACCGTGGGCTGCTGGGCCTGGGGTCTGCACATTCGATTTTATTTATGCAGCCTCGGTGCTCCAGCACTGGGCCTGAGGTGGGGGGTTCCAGGGGAGCATGGGGAGGAGATGTTGAGGAACTGGATGACGGATGAATAATGACGGCGGGGCCACCTATTTGGCCACCAGGGGGCGCACGCGCTCTCCATTGCCGATACCCACCCCTGCTGACTCACACAGCAAGGTCTGCTGGTTGAGAGTTGAGGCTCCGAGACAGAAGGCCAGGTCAGCCGCAGGGGCCCCGACTGCCAACCCCACGACCGCTCCTGCAGTCCCCCCTGTGCATAGAGAAGAGCCCGGGGGCCCAGAGAGGGCAATGGACTTGTCCAAGGCCACTCCGCTCCTCGCCCCGTGCCAGCTCCTGGGGCCCCTGGGGCCCTCGTGTCGGGGTGCGGGTGAGACGGGATGCTCGCTGGGCCCCGCCGGTGACGCCAGCCCCCTCCGCCTCGCCCCGCAGGACTTCATCTGCGTGTCGTACCTGGAGCCCGATCAACAGTCGCGGACGCTGGCGTCGCGGGCCGACACCCTGGCCGAGGCGCTGTGCGCGCAGTGCGCGGAGAAGTTCGAGGTGCTGCAGCCCCAGGACCACCGGCTCTTCGTGCTGGTGGACGGGCGCTGCTTCCAGCTGGCCGACGAGGCGCTGCCGCACCGCATCAAGGGCTACCTGCTGCGGAGCGAGCCCAAGCGCGACTTCCACTTTGTGTACCGGCCCCTGGACGGCGGCGGGGGCGGCGGCGGGGGTCCGCCCTGCCTCGTGGTGCGGGAGCCCAACTTCCTGTGAGGCTCCCGGGGCCCCTCGGGGAGCAGAGTATAAAGACTGGCTGCCGGGAAACGGGCGGATGCCCCTCCCCACTTGTTCACCAGCCCCCACCCCCCCAGTGCTCGCCTGCAGCGCCCCCCCCAACACATATACACTCCCAAGGGGGATGGGATGGATGGGATACCCAGGAGTCACACTTACTTGCAGCATACTGAGTGTGCCCAGGCCAACACGGCAGAACAATCCAGAATTCTGAATATGAAGCATGACGGCGGAGCGTGCTTGTGAAGGCGAGGCAGAGCAGCCGAAGGCCAAGTTCTTTATTAGACAGAAAGGGAAATGAAGCTCAGAGAAGGCAGGGACTCTCCTGCCAGCTGCAACAAGCAGAGCTGTGGCCTGGCCCCTGGCCCTTTTGCCCCTCCCCCCCCCCACTCCTCGGTGTTTCCCCGGGGAGTGTACTTTCCCCAGGAATGTCCAGAGGAGCAGCCTGGCCACAGCTGCCCACAGCGACCCAGGGGATGGAGCTGGGATGTGCTGGAAACTCCCAGCATCTCAGGAGCATCTCTCAGGGTGGGTATTGAGACGAGCCCCCCATCCTGACACCAGAGACTGCCGTCAGCTGCCAGCCCACAGTTGCCCGCCCCACCCCCCACCCAAACAGTTTCTGAGCACCCCCTGCTCAGGACCACCCAGCAAGGCCTGCTCAGCACCTGCGTGGGCGACCCCAGCTCTTAGCCGAGGGACAGCACCGGGGGAGCCCTCTCCCTGGTGGATGCACCCCGGGGCTGTGACAGCTGGGCAAGGAACACCGTGTGGGGAGAATTTAATAAAAGCCCTTTGAAAAAAAAGTCCTCTCTTTTCCACAAGAGGCTAGAGCTCTGCTCAGCTAGCCAGGCGCCCCGTGAGCGCCCAACTCCCTTCCCAGCTGGGGCTCAGAAGACCGCCCCCCCTTTCTGCTGAGGGCCCTGTCTTTTGATAGAATCTACAGTGTACTATCAACCACTCTTAGTTCTCATGGCTCTGGCCCCTGTCTGGCCCTTGGCCTGTCCCCACTGCCCTTGGTTCCCATCATTTCCACCTCTGTGTCCTTTTGAAAATGCTCTCACACCTTCCTGCTTCTGCCACTTACCCCAGGAATACCGTTCCCTGTAGTCATTGCCCAGTCAGACTCCTATTAATTCTTCAAAGCCTATCTCCTCCAGGAAGCCTTCTCTGACTTCCTAGGCTGCCCAGATAGTCCTTGGACACATTCTCACAGCCCCCCTGAGCTCATGTTCTCACAAGAGACATCTCATCGAATTGCAGTTGTCCATTGATACTTCTGTCCTCTGGATTTGGACTGTCCACGTCTGTGTCCTCAGCATTGATTAAAAACATGTATTTGTCGAGTGCCTGTTAAATGTCAGCACTCTTCTAGGCCCTGGGAAACAGCAGAGAACAAAACAGAGTTCAGACAGAGCCCTGGTGAATGGCGATGAGTAGTATACCCAGGGCAGGGTGGCTGGACTGGCTGAATGAAACCAGCTCCTCAGCCAATCAACAAACAGTTGTTGGACTCTGGCTCCAAGCTAGCCCTGTATGAGCTGGAGGGCTTGCTTCAGGATGCAGCTGGCTGGGAGGACTTCCCAGGCTGGGGCTTGGTATGGGTAGGCAAATACCCAGAACCTGAGGGTAGCCAGCCATGACCCCAGGTTGCCCTTCCCTCCCCCAGCCCCCCAAACCCCAGCGATGCTGCCATTGTTTCCTTCATGGGCTTCCAGGCCTCCCCACAGCCCTGAGCTCAGCTTACCCTGCAGTCTGGGACCCCTAGCTCTGAGGGAAGTAAGTGCCTGCTGCCTCCCACAGGCCGGAGACAGATGGGGAAAATCAGAGGGGACCTTTTGCCCCAATGGAGCCCCCAACTTGGGGCAGGTTTGGGACCCAGACAGTGGGCTGCCCAGTCCTGGGGTCCCCTGTCCCGCTCCCAGGAAGCAGAAGCAGCCAGGGGGCTGAACTGAGGGGCCACTATAAAAGCAGCCTGAGTGTGTGTGTGTGTGTGTGTGTGTGTGTGTGTGTGTGTTGGGCTTACCATCCTCAGGCCAATGTGGGGATTCACCCAGCCGAGGCCAGAAAGTAGGGGGGGTGGGTCTAGCTGCTTCTTTCCCCCACCCTCCCCAATCATCCTTGTCTGCGTGTTTCTGCCCCTGGAGAGGTGTGACAGGATGAGTACAGGCCTGTGGGCCTGGCCCAGGACCACAAAACAGGGTATCACACTCGCTGAGCCCTGGGGTGGGGAGGGGGCCTGTTCCTGGTAAGCGATTCCCCTACATTATTTTATTATTTAGCAAAACAGTCCCATGAAGGAGGTGTCTACAGATGAAGGTATCGAGCCTCAGAGAAAAGGGGTATATTAGCCTATTGGGGCAGCTGTCAAGAAATACCACTGACGAGGGGAGGGGGCTTAAAGAACAAATTTATTTTCTCACAGTTCTGGAGGCTGGAAGTCTGAGGTGTCAGAGGGATTGGTCTCTCCTGGGCTCACAGAGGGCTGCTTCTTGCTGGGTCCTCGCGTGGCCTTTTTTTCCCTCTGCCTGGGCACCCCCAGTGTCTCCCCTTGTAAGGACCCCAGTCCTACTAGATGAGGGCCACACCCTTCTGACCTCATTTAGCCTTAATCCCCTCGTTAAAGGCCCCGCCCCGTGTTTCCAGATACGGTTACATTCTGAGGTGCTAGGCATTAGGGCTTCAACAGAACTTCGGGGGACACAATTCAGATCATAACGGGGAGGGGGGGAACTTAGCCAAGGTTATGTACCAGTTTGAGGCCAAAGTGAGGTTTGAACTCAGGGCTGACAGACCCCACAATCTAAGGGTCTTCTTCTCCCATCTCCCACAGCTCCCAACTGACCTGTTCATAGAAAACCAAGGTCAGCCAAGGCTTGCCTCTTTGGCCGCAGCTCTGGGTGAGTATCACAGGGTTGGCCTGGCAGACGCCCAAGACATGGCTGAGCCGGCTTCTCTGGGCCCCAAGCAAGGGGTCAGTAGTCCAGAGCTGGGCATCTGTGCATATGTGTGTGTCCGGGAGTGACAAGGAAAAAGGCTGTGACATATGACAGGGGCTCATCTGTCTCCACCCTGGGGTTTGTCCCCTCGCCCCTTGGCAGGCTGGCTCCCTGTGCCCTTTACTAGCCTTCAGCCTGGGGCTGGAGCTGGGGCCGGAGGGGCTGAGATGAGAGAAGCCACCAGCTTTCTGCAGAGAGCCTGGGTCATGTCCTGGCCCGTGGGCTCCCCCACCCTGTGGCCTACCAGTGACACTTGGGTGCGAGGTCCAGCCCATCAAGAAAAATCTCAAACCGGCCCTGAAGATGCCTGGCCTGTCACAGCCTCACATCACCTTAAAGCAGCGTACCCTCGTTGCCCTAGCCCCGAGCACATTTCTCCTGGGACGCAGGGAACAGGCCTGGAGGGCGAAGAGAGGCAGAGAGAGAAGGGGAGAGCTGTTTGGGGACAGCAGAGACACCCCTGCCCATCCCCCAAAGACAGATGCAGCAGCCATCCAGCTGGGCAGCCCAAGGGTGTGTCGGGAAGGCTGCACACGCTGGGAGATGCGGTCGCCGGGTATGCATTCTGGTGGTCAGATTCCGGGACCCGCCGCCTCCTGCTCGGCAGTGTCATCCAGGCTAGGGGAAGTGGGGAGCAGCTGTGGCAGGAAATGGGCCCTTCCTTCACAGGAAAGCTACCCTAGCAGGGCTTAGGGAGGAAAAAGTGCCAACTCAGAGCAGTGGTTTTCCCGCATCCCCAGCTGTGACGCAACTTGCATGGGAACATTCTTTTCTGAGGAAGGCTCTCCAGGAATCATCTGTTTAAGCCCTGGCAGCCCAAAGCCCAGAGGGGAACTCTGACATCTGTTTGGCTTCCAAGTCAGAAAACCTGCTCCGCCATCGGGTGGGAAGAACGTCACTTGCAGGCTGGAGACCCGGGCTCCAGACCAGCTGGGAACCCTAGCAAGTCACAGAACATCGCTGCCTCCCTGTCCCTGCTCTGAAAATGAGTGTTTCTACCCTGATTTCCCAGGCTGGTTGCAGGAAGCACACAAGCTCTTGGGTGGGGACAGGGAGGGACAGCCCCAAATCTTTTTGAAAAGGTAAATAAATTCAGGGCTCGCAGGTATGGGCGGGGGAGGTGCCAAGGTGACCAAGGTGATAAGTGGACTGAAACCCTATCTGACTCTGCTCCTCAAGTCTGCTCCCTGGCATGGGATCGTGTCCACGCAAAAGAAGGGACACCTTTTCCGAATCTATATGAAGGCATTCTACGGTCTGGAGGGAGAACAGGTGAAGTCCCATCTGGGTTTTGCTGAGCCATGCGCCTGGTTTCAGCTGAGCTCAAGCAGCACGAGGACAGCAGGAAGCACAGGGGGCTGTGGGGCTTGAGGGAGTGGAGGATAACCCATGTGGATGAAGATGATGTCTCCTATCAGCGCAAAAATTGGGCAGGTTTTCTAGCCACCTCTTTAAAAACATCTGGATTTCCCTAGGTTCGAGGTTCCTCGTCGAACTCCAGACTCTAGGATGTGCCCAGCATTAATCTGCCCAGGCTCGCCGCCAGCTCCACCTCCAGGCATGTGATGGACAGGGAGACCCCCCCCCCCCCGCAAGCGAATGTGAGGTTCATGCATCCCGAGTGCTTTGTGTCTGTCCCCGGGGTCTCAGATCTCTGGCGGCTATGGCACCGTGGTCTGTGATCTTGTTAGCATGCAAATCGGGTAAAGATCTTAGGCCTTGGAAGTTCTTGACAAAGAAGCTAAAGAAAGTGAAAAGTCTCAGAAAAACCGAATTGAAGGGTGCTTTATGCAGGGGTAAACGGTCACTTCAAGGTGGCTTGAAGAGTTAGGTTGAGCAAAAAGTGAGAGATGAGGCCTGGCTGGGAATAGTCCTGGTTGGCAGCTCAAGGAGTCGGGAAAGTCTCCAGTCATGTGGAAGGGAATTGCATGGGGGCCGGGCTGGCAGCAGGGGGTCCACCGAAGCCTGCCCCAGTGACCTGGGGGAGAGGAAGCGAGGGCTGCACTGGGAGGGATGGGCAGGGGAATGCTGAGAAGCATCGAGGGGCTAGCAGCAGCAGGATAGGGTGGAGGGTGTTGAAGGAGGGGGAGGAGTCCTAGGCGGGCTTCTGGATTTTTGTCTTGGACAAGGTGCCGGAGGCATGGGCTGCCCACAGGGATGGAGGGGCCTGCGGGCTTAATGGGGCCCAGAGTGCCTCAGCCTTGACAGAGCTCAGTGGGTCAAAGCCCAGCAGATGTGTTTATGTCCGTGAGTTCAAAATGATCTTTATTTTTTAAAAAGGTTTTATTTATTTATTGAACAGAGAGCGCACAAGCAGGGGGAGCAGCAGAGGGAGAGGGAGAAGCAGGCTCCTCACTGAGCAGGGAGCCCGATTCAGGGCTGGATCTCAGAACCCCGAGATCATGACCTGAGCCAAAGGCAGGCGCTTAACCCATTAAGTCACCCAGGCGTCCCCAAAACAATCTTTAGAAACCTTCCTGGGTCACCTTCTGAGGAGGAAAGGGGACCAATTCAAAAATTAGGTAAATAAGAGGACAGATGGAGTCTTTTTCCTGCCTTTCCCACAAAAGCTCTGCCAAGGGGTATGGCAGGCAAGGGGAAGTGTCTCCTTCTAAAGTTGTTGCAGCTAATAAAGGAGAACAAGCAGATAGAATTAGAATCTCACCAGTTTGCAGTTCCTCGAATGCGTGGATACTGGCACCGAGCGCCAGCAACTGCTTTCGGAAAGGAGGAAACCTCAGCCAGCGCACCTCCCAAGTGGACAGCACAGCCCACTTCCAGCCTTGCTCGGGGACGACCCGGGGCTGCTTGAGCCTCTGGGCCCGGCTGCTGATCTGTAAGAGCCACGGGGGGGGGGGGGGGGGGGGGGGGGGGGGGGGGGGGGGGGGGGGGGGGGACGACAGAGGGACGTGCGGGAGGGCACCACAGCGTGCAGCCAGCCAGACCCAGACTGAGAAACTCTGCAAGTCAACACCCCTGGCTCTTCAACAGAACCTGGGAAGAAAAGAGATGGGGAGGAAACCTGTGGATTAGAGGAGCTGAAAAGACATTACCATTTTAAAAAATTTTTATTTAAATTCAATTTAAAACGTGGTGTGTTATTAGTTTCAGAGGTAGAGGTCAGGAATTCATCAGTTGCAGAGAACACCCAGTGTTCATTCCGTCCTGTGCCCTCCTTCATGCCCGTCACCCAGTTACCCCATTCCCCACCCCCTCTCCTCCAGCAGCCCTCAGTTTTTTCCCTATAGTCAAGAGTGTCTTACGGTTCTTCCCCCTTTCTGATCTCATCTTATTTTTCCCTCCCTTCCCCTATGTTCCTGTTCTAAGTTCCACATCTGAGTGAAATTATGGTATTTGTCTTTCTCTGACATTTCACTTGTGTAATACCCTCTAGTTCTATCCACATCATTGCAAATGGCAAAGTTTCATTTTTGAGGGCCGAGTAATACTCCATTGGATATATACCATGTCTTCTTTATTCATTCATCTGTTGACGGACATCTGGGCTATTCCCACAGTTTGGCTATTGTGGACATTGCTGCTGTGAACATTGGGGTCTATGTGCCCCTTCAGATCACTGTATCCTTTGGATAAATAGCCAGTAATGCAATTGCTGGGTTGTAGAGTAACTATTTTTAACTTTTTTTAAAAAAGATTTTATTTATTTATTTGACAGAGAGAGAGAGAGAAACACAGCTAGAGAAGGAACACAAGCAGGGGCAGTGAGAGAGGGAGAAGCAGGCTTTTCACCAAGCAGGGAGCCCGATGTAGGGCTCGATCCTGGAACTCTAAGATCATGACCTGAGCCAAAGGCAAACGCTTAACAACTGAACCACCCAGGCGCCTATTTTTTAACTTTTTGAGGAACCTCCATGCTGGTTTCCAGAGTGGCTGCAGCAGTTTGCGTTCCCACCAGCAGTGTAAGCCCTTCCTCTGCATCCTCGCCAACACTTGTTTCCTGAGTTAATTTTAGTCATTCTGATTAGTGTGAGGTGGTATCTCATGGTGGTTTTGATTTGTATTTCCCTGATGCTGAGTGATGTGGAGCATTTTTTCATGTGAAAGACATTATTGTTTTTGTTAAGTGGGCAAGTATCTAGTGATGCACACGTGATAAAGCCACAGAGAACACAGGAGAGTGGGTGTGGGGGCAGGGCTGTGATGAGGACGCAGGAGCAGTTTCTGGGTGGCCGATGTGGTTAGTTTTAGGTCTCAACATGCAATGAGCCATGGCACCAATAGCCAGTCGAATATTACTCTGGATGCTGTTGTGAAGGCATTCTTTGGATGGCATTAACATGGAAATTGGTGGACTTTGAGTAGAGCAGATCATCCTCCATAATGTGGGTGGGCCCTGTCCAATCAGTTGAAGGCTTGCATAGTGCAGTCTGACCTCCTTCAACAAGAAGGCATTCTACCAGCAGCTTAAAAAAAAAAAAAAGGTTTTGTTTGACAGAGAGAGAGCACAAGTAGGCAGAGCAGCAGGCAGAGGGAGAGGTAGAAGCAGGACTGAGCAGGGAGCCCGATGTGGGGCTCAATCCCAGAACCCTGGGATCATGACCTGAGCCAAAGGCAGATGCTTAACCAACTGAGCCACCCAGGTGCCCCGGTGGACAGCTTCTGTGCTTGAACCATAACTCCCCCCACCCAGGTCTCCAGTCTGCAGACTCTGGGCTTAACTACGCCTTGACAAATAAATTTAAAAAAAAATATTTAAATTCAATTTAAAGCATGTGGTAATATTATTAGTTTCAGAGGTAGAGGTTAGGAATTCATCAGTTGCATAGAACACCCAGTGCTCATGCCATCCCGTGCCCTCCTTCATGCCCGTCACCCAGCTACCCCAGCCCCCACCCCCACCCCTCCAGCAGCCCTGTTTCTTCCCTATAGTCAAGAGTGTCTTATGGCTTTTCTCCCTCTCTGATCTCATCTTATTTTATTTTTATCTCCCTTCCTCTGTGTTCCTGTTCTACATTCCACATCTGAGTGAAATTATGGTATTTGTCTTTCTCTGACATTTCACTTAGTGTAATACCCTCTAGTTCTATCCACATCATTGTAAATGGCAAGGTTTCATTTTTGAGGGCTGAGTAATACTCCACTGCATATATATACCATGTCTTCTTTATCCATTCATCTGTCGATGGACATCTGGGCTCTTCCCAGTTTGGCTTACTGTGGACAGTCATGTAAATCAAGTCCTTAAGATAAATCTTTCCCTATATATATAGATGTATATTGATATAGATATATTTATATATTTATATGCACACACATACTCCTGGTTCTGTTTCTGTGGATAACTTTGAACTAATACAGTATAGCTGGTAAAGTTCTAGTTCCTGACCTTGGTGATAGGTACAGGGATGTTCCCCTGGCAATTCACTAAGCAGAATGTTTGGTTTTCCATGCTTTTATAATGAAAAGGTAAAGGGGAAGAAAAGTGTCATTTGCACATAGGTACGTTAATGCAGAGAAAGGGGGTTGTCGACGAATACCAGATTGACGTCTGGGACCCACGGGGAGGAGAAGGGAGGCCACATTTTGCTCTGAGTATTTTGGGGTGGTCACTTCGTGCCAGAAGGGGTTTGTACAATCTGGATAGAATTACAGGAAAAAAAACTGCTGGTCTGGTTGTGACACACATGGAAAGATCAACCTGATTAGAAATCAAAACAGAAAAGGACTGAATAGGAAGGACAGAGAGCCCAGTTCTTCCACTGGGGGCCTGCTGGAACCACAGGAGGAGAAGAAAAGCCAAGTCACTGACAGGAAATCATTTATTTGAGAAATGAAACATAGCCCCTCTTAACTTTAGAACCACGAATATAGTCATGCTTCTGTATTTATTCAATAGATAAGTATACTTTCATTCTACAGAGAGGACCCAGAGAAGCGGGATCACAAGGGTCGTTAACAATTCATAATAGAGGAATAGGGCTTTTTACCACCTGTAGCTTGAGACCTCAAAGGCTTCCTTTTTCAGTGCCTGCTTTTCTTTGATCATCAGCCAGCCCTCAGGTTTGCCCATCACTGAAGATTAGTGATAACATACACAGGCTTCTTGTACTTGTCACCTCAAACCCTAGAGCGCCCCCAAATCTCTAGGACAGTATGAGTTCTCGTCCCTGAAATCATGTGATTAGCCAGAAGGCCCACCTCACTGAGTAAGGATAATCCGTGATGAAAAATGACCCATTAGAAACCAAAGCATCAACTGGAATTTGTCTCAGACATAACCGTACCGGCCAGTGTCCCAACTTCTAGTCCTTAACTCCAAGCTTTAAAGGCATCAATAGCTGCTAAAGACACAGTTCACGAAGTAAAGACGGGGGGTCATCAGGGTGGGCGTGTAGGGGTCACCCACTTTCTCTGTGGCTATCTATCTTTCTATCAGTCTAAACAGCATCAGGCTTTACGCTTTTTTTAAAAACAGCATCACTGAAATGTAAGGAGCAAACCACAGAACTCCACTTAACGCGTACAACTCAGTGGCCTTCTGTATATTCAGGGTTGTGTGAGCGCTGCCACGATCCATTTCAGAACACTTTCTTTTTTATTATTTTTTTAATATTTTATTTGTTTATTTGACAGAGAGAAACACAGCGAGAGAGGGAACACAAGCAGGGGGGAGTGAGAAAGGGAAGCAGCCTTCCCGCCGAGCAGGGAGCCCGATGTGGGACTCGATCCTGGGTCTCCGGGATCATGACCTGAGCCGAAGGCAGTCGCCTAACCAACTGAGCCACCCAGGCACCCCCATTTCAGAACACTTTCAATCACCCCAAAAGATCTGCATACCCATCGGCAATCAGTACTTTCCCGTTTCCCGCTCTCCCCACTGCCTGGCGCCCCTCTGCTACTCTCCGTCTGTAGATCAGCTTATTCTGCACGTTAGCTGTAAATGGAATCAGAGAATGCGTGGTCTTCAGTGACTGGTGACTCGGCTCGGTGTCCTAACAGGCATCGGTGCTTCGTTCCTTTTTACTGCTCTAGGTAGTTCGTGTTACTGACAGGTTTTTAGCAAGCCCCTTGTGAGTCCCTCCCTGTGTGGGGCACCAGGTAGAGGGAAACAGCCAGGCAGCCTCTGCTCCCCAGGAGCTAAGACAGCCCCGACACTGGCCATGACCCATGCAGAGCAAGGTGGACAGATGGGGGAGAGGGTTTTCCCCGGAGGCGGCGGACAGGAGGAAGCTGAAGAAGGCTCAAGGCGCAGTGGCACTTGAGATACACCCTGAGGATCTATCCCATGAAGGGAAAGGCACTCTGGGGCGAGAGGACCAACAGGTCACAGAGGCACAGGCAGCTGAAAAGTCCAGGAGCACAGAGGAGCGGGAACAGCAGGGTGGGGAAGGGGAAGGGCAGCTGTGGCCAGGAGCATCAGGGGCCTGAAATTAATGCTCAGGTTCAATGATAAATCTTTTTTTTTTTTTACGCCTTTCCCACTGTTGATAAATATGATACAAAAATAATAAAAAATCAGGGCATTTCCTAAAAAATAGTATTCCATTTGGGGCTTCCATCCCTCTTCGATAAAATCACTCTGAGGACTCAAGAGGTTGCAGCTTCCAACTCCTCAGAACCCTTTACCGGCTGCGGAAGCCCCCATCAGCTTCCTGCTCCTGGAAACAAAGGAGCCCAAAAACCTCCTCAAAAAGCAAATATACCTTTCTCCACACCAAGCTTTGCCCAGGCCAATGTGTAGTTTTATTGGAGCGGCACACAGGACCTGCAGGAGGCTGGGGAAGGAGGTAAGGGCCTGGAGGGTGGGTGGGCCCGGTGGGGGCCCCGACAGCTTTCCCCAGGAGCGCCCGGAGCCCCTGGGGGCGGCCTCCTGCCGGCTCCCCCTCCTCCGCCTGGGATGAGCACACATTGTGAGGGACAGTGTTCACCCGGAGAAAAGCATCAGGAAGGCAGTGTTTCAGTAGTAACGAAGGCACACCTTGTCCATGGCCAACTGTATTCTGTAAGAAGCAGGAAGCAGAGGTTGGTGAACTGTCCGAAGTAAGGACCCCAAACCTAACCCAACCTGGAACAGGTAATCCTTGATGACAGACCCGCCCCACGGGGATCACGGAGGATGCTCTAATCTGAGTTTTCCACCGCGAGAGGGAGCTGCTGGCAGGAGGAACACTGTCCACTGACAGAAAAGGCTGAAGGGCTGTTCCTGCCCCACTTACAAAGGGACACAGAGCCTGCAGGCCATGGAAGCATTTACCTCTCAATCGGGTAAGGTTTCTCACAAAGGTTGACCAGCACATACAGGTGTCTCAGGGCGTACTCATACTAGAGGCAAACAAAGCAAAAAGACAGTCAGACGCCATCATCTCATCGTACCATCAACTCTTGACTTGGGAATATCCCAACTTTGTGCTTACAGGGGTAAAGCACCTTGACCTGTGGTTCTTGACCTTTTTTTTTTTTTGCTCATGGATTCTCCAAACCCACTTTTCAGTAACCTGGTGAGATTTACGGGCTCCCTCCCGTGAAAAAGGCCCTTATGCTGGGGGGCTGGCAAGCCTCCCAGAGAATGTCGGTACCAGCTCAAGCTTCCCGGCTAAGGGCCCTCTGTGGCCCTGCTCCTAGGAAACCTCCGCCCCTTGCCCATCTGGCTTTTGGCTCTGGGAACCTCATTCTGAGAAGGACACATGGAGGAGAGATGTATAGGAAATGGACACCAAATGAGATGGCCCCAGGGAAAGACTGAGATAACTGGGAATGTTTATCTTGCAAAACCTTCAGGGGAATGTGAGAACTCTTAGAGGGAAGAAGGAGGAGATCTGCTTTGTGTGATTCTGAAGGGCAAAAAGAGTTGGCACCAGAAGTCAAAGGACTGACTAAACAAGGTGGACATTTTTTTGTTATCAAGTAAGAAAAGCACTTTCCTTACAAAGTTAAATAGAACAAAAAATACAATCGAGAGCTTCCAAATAATGGAAAGCCACCTCCAAAGCGCCCAGGATCCATCTCTGGAGATATTCGGGCAAGACCAGATGTACACAGCACAGCCCGAGAGAGAGTTCTACAGCGATGGAAACATTCTATCAAAGTGTCCAATTCAGCAGCCGCCGGCCACATGTGGCTACCAAGCACCTGAAACGTGGCTGGCGTGGCTAAGAAACGGAACTTCACGTTGTATTTCATTTGAATTAATTTAATTGATTTAAATGTGACTTCAAGCAGCCCTCCGAGGCTAGCAACTATAGGAGGGAAGAGCACAGCCCTGAAGAGGAAGTTGGCAAACTTCTGGGAAGGGCCGGAAAGGAGGCATTTTTGCTTTTGCAGGCTGCATGAACTATTCGACTGCGAGAGTGTAAAAGCGGCCATAGAAACTACACCACAATTACAGCAGGGTTGTGTTCCAGTAAAACTATTTCTAAAAACAGGCAGGATCAGGCCTGGGGACTGGCTTGGTGACCCCTTCCCTAGAAGGCTTCCGGCGTCACATGGCGCTGACCACGGACACTGTCCAACCTGATATTGTACCAGGGCCTGACTTCAACAATAAATCTTGGGGAGGGAGCAGAACAGACTGGGGTGAGGGATGGCGTGTGGCAGGGAGACTGCAAAGGTGGAAGAGGAGGACCATCTCATCCCCCACACAGGGTGGGGGAGGGGCGGGGGGCTGGGGTCAGGGGAAGAGTTGAGCCTTGACTGGTAAACTCCTACCCTCTGGACAACTGAGTGTGTCTGGGACCAGGATTCGTGTTCAGTGATCTGGCTGACCCTCCCCCTCCAGTCCCCATCAAAGGCCTCTGAATGAGTGCATTGTTTCCTGAGCCTAGATGGAACCTTCTAGAAGACCATGCACCTCATAGGATTTCCAGTGGGCAACATTAATTTAGCTTTGGGAATTTACGACACAGGACAGGGCTCCCCGGGCCCAGGGAGGGTGGTGTGCAGCAGGCAGCAGCCCCGGGCCCTGGCCTACCGTGGAGGAGTGCCAGTTGAAGCAGCGCGAACGGAAGTGGGACACAGCGGCCTGGTAGCACTCGTGCGCCCTGAGCTCGGCTCTCCGTGACAGCAGCCCCTCTGTCTCGGCATCTGAGCTGGCAAGCAAGGAGACGATCTTCTGCACTGACTTCTGTATGATGTGCCTTGCCTGCGGAGACACATGTTCTCAAATGTACCTTATTTCACAGTCGCTCTCAGAAGCCTGGATCCACTAGGAGCTTGTTTAAAGACCTCTCTCCATGCGGCTTCTCACCCAGCGCGGTAAAACAGAGGCCAACAGGGGCGCCTGGGGCCTCAGGTGGTTAAGTGTCTGCCTTTAGCTCAGGGCACGGTCCTGGGGTCTTGGGATCAAGCCCCGCATCAGTCTCCCTGCTTGGTGGGGAGTCTGCTTCTCCTTCTGTCCCTCCCCCTGCTCATGCTCACTCAAATATCTTTAAAAATATAAAATAAAATGGATGACAACAGAGGCATTCTACAGGAGCAAGGGATGTGCATAGTCCACATCCAGAACAGCCAGAAGAAACAGCCTGCCTTTTCAGGGTCTTCTGACATGATGGAAACATTTAAACCTACCTACCTTAACAGCAGGCTTGGCCCACTGTGAGAAAAGGGGTGGGTTAGAAATTGTGCCCCAAAGTACTGTTGTCCCCTGAATGGTGCTGTGTGTTCACAGGCACCTTTGCCCATCTATTCCAGAAACCACCAGAAAGGGGCACACAGGGGGGCACTGTTTCCTTCCTAAATGATGAATAAAAAAAGTACTTCACCGCAAAATGGGTTTATTATTATTTCTTAATCAGTTAATATTTTCAAATCTCAGTGTTCATTTGTGATGCAGCAAATACCACCGTAATACCACAGAAACAAGAGCACTTTGGAATCAAAATTTTAGGAGGACTATAAAGAGGTCCCAGACCAATAAGTAGGAGGACCTCTGTCTTACCCAAAGATCAGCAAAAAATATACTAGACATGGGGCACCAACTGGCAGGTTTACTAGAGATAGGAATTTAAACCAGATCAGAGAGCGATGTTATCTCTCCTGGCAAGCACAGGCCATACTCCCAGATGCCCGAACACTGTGCTCGTGAGGCTGGCGAGTCACCAGAGGGGCTCCGCTGAGGAACACCACCTCCGCCCGGAAGCCCGGCAACTGCCCGCTCCCAGAGCGCTTGCAGATGTGCAGCTAGAAGTGGGAACGCAATTCTGCCAGTTCCAAACAATCGGATGAGCTACTGAAAACAAACTCAGTAATTGTAAAAGGTTGCTCTAAACATTTTAAGGAAGAATTTGAGACTCTGACTACAATTTCCTATGGTAGCAGAAACTTTGTAAATTGCATTTTTTTTTTAAACCATGATTAGCTAATAACTCACCAAGTCGCAATATTAAAATGTTTTCTAAGCAACCAGGTTATCAAAGAGGGCAAGGCCCACAGGCCATGACTTACTGGCAGGAGACAGGAGAGAGACAGCCCCCCGTCCTCGGTTGCCTGCTACCAAAGAGGTCAAGGTGAGCTAACGAATGGAGGGCTCTGCTCACTTGCTTCTTTGGTACGCGGAGCACAGAGGCTGGTCTCCTTCCCCACACACTCCCATGTGTACGGAGTGTGGCCCCCGGAGTGCCGTCACCTAGCTCTGAGCGGTGCTGAGTAACCATCAGCAAGGCCAACTTCACACACGCAGCCCGGTGAGCCTGGGGCAGCAGAGGGAAATGGTTCCTTGAGCCACTACTTACATCCAGATGCCTATGGATCTGCTCCACGAGATTCCTGGACTCCTGCAGATCATTGGTGCTCATCAGCTTCCTTTTCAGGATGGTGAGGGGCACCTCAGGGCTTGGAGTGAGGTCAAGGTGTGTGACCGGAGGCAGGGAGATAGGAGAGCTGGCTTTGTGTTTCATACCCTGAAACTGCATCACTTTCATGGTGGAGATGGTCTGAGGAGAGAGGGAGAGAGTCGGGGTGAGTGGCACACATCGCAGACATGTCCTGGGGCCTGCCTCTCCGTTCACAGGCTCACAGTTCATGGCACGTGGTTTCAGGACCCACTAAAGGGCCACAGGTGCAGCAGCCTGGAAACACGCTACACACGCTTGGCCCTTGGCAGGGGGCAAGAAAACACATCCGAGCACCTGAAATCCACCAATGATGAACTTCAAAATGCCTGGCTTCCTTTGCAGGAGAACTGCTAATTCTGTCATGTACGAGAGGCAATCACCGCTCCCTACTCACACCAAGCTAAGACCAGGATCGTTTCAGCCAGGGGCGACCCTGGATCGTGCTGCCTTACCCAGGCTCACCTGCCGGGACCCAGTGCCTGGGAACAGGAAGGTGCAAAGCACAGGTTAGAGCTGAGGTCTGGGACTACTGAGCCGGGCAGAGCTAAGCCACAGAGGGGCGGGGCTGGCTCATGGTCAAGGCCAAACTGGTACGTCAGCCAGCCTCTGTTGCCTGCACAGGTCACTCCAGACTGGACCCCAATCGGGAGGGAAAGAAATGCTGCAAGCAATCCTGTTCTTAAACTGAGCAACAACTTGGACACCTGGGTGGCTCAGTCAGTTAAGTGTCTGTCTCTGGCTCAGGTCATGATCCCAGGGTCCTGAGATCAAGCCCTACATCAGGCTCCCTGCTCAGGGAGGACTCTGCTTCTCCCTCGGACCCTCCCCCATCTTGTGCTCCCTCTCTCAAATAAATAAAAATCTTGAAAAAAAGAATAATAAACCAACCAACAATAATCTCAAAAGTTCTAAAACAAAAATAAAATACACAAAAATATATATGAACACATAAGGTTTGGAAAAGATCCATCATAGCTTTTCAACCAAGACCAGGAACGGCCAGTGTGGAAGAAATCACAAGGCACACAGGAAACACAGGGCAAAGAACTGTGGCCGGGTTTCCCCCCCACCCCCACCCCTACCCCAGCGCCCAGCACAGCCAGGGGCATGCCACCTCTGATCCTGCCTCCTCCGAGTCACCTTTCCCTTGCCTTCTCTCTGCTTCACCACTCAGAAGCCTGGCCAGGCCAGTGCCTGCCCTGCTGGGTCCCAGGCTCCAGTCCACACTCTCCTGTGAGGAGCTGGAGGCAGCTGGGTTGACTGGCTCACAAGGCCTTCTAGAAGGACAGGGCTCACCTCCAGGATCTCAGCCAGTGAGGGCTCAGATGGCGGAGGCCGCCTGGGGAATGGCGTTTGGTTGCAAGGATAGGTGCACAAACACCTCCTCTGGACGTGTTAAGGGTCGACCCCTCCACCGCGGTGACATGAGACCCAAGCCTTCAGCAGCCACCTGCTGAGACCTCTGTCCAGAGAGCCCCGATAAACTTACCCATTTAACCACTAGGTCCCTTCTGAACATAGCTGGGGGGGGGGGGGCTGGAAGTCCCTAAATTCTCGCCCTAAGGTAAAAGTAATGAGCTGCAACATGTAGGGCACAGGGTCCTATGAGGCAATGCCACGAAATTCAAAGAAGCTTTCAATTCAGCGGCCTCGTACCATGTGTCAGGCCTGCTCAGGGTTTCTGATGCACAACCTTCTTTAATTGTTCGCTAAAGCTCTGACGAAGTAGGAAACAGAGATTCGGAGAAGCAGCTCACCCCACATCTCACAACTTTGCAAGGGGAAACCTGGCAAGGTCTGACCCCAGAGCCCAGGCACGGTGCCCAGGGCGCAGAGCCACCCCGCCTCTCTTCACCGAGAGATGCACGTCAGGGGGAGCGGGAGGCTGCCCTCCTCACCTTGTTCCCGTACTGCATGACGTGGCTGGTGTTGGTGTGTGACTTCACCAGCTGGTACTGCCTGTGGAGGGTCTCTTTGGTCAAATCCTCCTGCAAAGAGGAAAACACTGAAGCCCTCTGACTTCGTCCAGAAGCCCAGAAGCGACGGCTGGACCTTGGGGTCAGGGCCGGACCCCTGAGGGCTCACCACGTCCGAGTCCTCCATCCAGTTGACGCTGTACCAGTCCCCCAGGTACGTGGACCTCTTCTCGTCATAGTAACAGGCGTAGGACGACTCCGTGGGGTTCGCAGCGGTGGTTGCATAAACTAGCAGGGATTTAAGATATGTGGCTGTCACGCTCCGTCCTCTGCTGTGGGTCCCCCCTGTGGCGTGAGCCGTCCCCTCTTCCCCAGTGCCATCGAAGCCACCAGCACAGGGGCAGCGCCAGGGCATAACTGCATCCAGCCCTGGGAACTCGGTTACAGTAGCCATCTAAAACTAAATGTGGAAGGAAGAGAAGCTGGTCGATAGCCACTTTCTGCAGGAGTAAGAAAGCACACATGCTCGGTAGGATGCCAAGCTAGTTTAGAATAATAGCTCAAAGATTTTAATAGCTCTGGAAACTTGAAGAACTTATATCTAATTTCATTTCCAGTGAAAGTTACCATCTATTGAACACTTTGAACATACATAAAAGCTACCATTACTATCTAGCTATTACAGACAAGTCCAGAGCAGCCCACAGGAAAGCCATCTCCCCCACTTCTGTGCACCAGGCTGCCCTAGGCCCCTACTTCTATACACCAGTTGGTTCTTCACATCGGCAGAATCCGAGAATGACGAACTGTGCCACCGAGCAACCTGCTCAGCCAGCCTGGCTCAGAGGCCAGTGCTCCCACCACTCACCGTTGATGTCGGCAGGCAGGTGCCTCATCATGGACCCAGACTCACAGGCTTCAATGTAGAAGACCATCTGTGAGGCAGACGAGACAGGTGACCTCACCCCCCGGCCAGGCACGGACCTCCCACGTGTCCCTCTGGCCGTGCCCACTCTCCCCGCTCATTCTCAAGGGTCTTTTGCTCCTGGGAGAGATCTCTGGGGGAGAGGCTGCTGCCAGAGGCCACAGAAGCTGTTGTCAGCCCAACTGGAAGGGTTCCACTCTATCCACTGCTAACGGACTAAAGTGATCTGTTAGTGGAAATGAAGCAGGGTAAATGGTATCACAGACGATGCTAAGGAGAACTGCCCCGCCGCCCAGTGCCGGGAGACAGTGCAGCAGGCCAATTTCCGCATTTCTATCCAGTACGTTCTCAGGCCATTCAGCTTGTATAAAGGCTGCTACGGGGGCGGGCAAAGGCCAAATAAGATGGTGGTGTTTTCCTCCCCAGCGGCTCCCAAACTGGAGTCAATGCAAAGAAAGTGACCTGCAAAGTGTGGTCCCTAGACCGTTAGCTTTGGTGTCAACTCAAGGCCGGCTCTCAAGCCTCGCCCCAGGCCTCTGAGTCAAACCTGGAGGTATGGCGCACACCATGTTTTAACAGGAGCTCTGAGCTCCCGTGATTCTGAGCCAACAGCTAAAGCCCTAGAATAACTACAGGTGATCCTGGAAAACCAGTGGTCAAGACTGATGACAAGCACACTCTCCAGAGAACAGCCGTTTGGAGTTGGGGCGGTCATGGGGCGGTCGGCTCTGTGTCTCCTGCCTTCCCCGCACTCCGCCCCGCCAGGCCACCCTAAGCGCTGACATTACCTTTCGGTACATTTTGTGTTCATACATGTAACGGATGGTTTCATTCAGGTCCTTCACGTGAAGCTGAAAAGGAAGAATACTGACATTTGGGCCTACGTATCAAGAAACATCATTTGCTCGATAACCCACTAATAAAGCCCTAATGCTGCTTTGTAAATTCTTATCTACTGGCCATTAGAAAGAATCACGATGACCAGCAGCATTATCTGAAAGTGGAATCTCACATGTTTTATTCGAATAGTTAAAAGGGGGAAGAGAATGTGCCTTCTCAGTCATTACTTTGGAGCATTCAGAGGCTGTGTTCTATTACTGCCTCTAGGGCCACGCACCCAAGTCTGGAGACAGCTTACTGAGGCTGGGATATGAAGAGAAATGTATGCAAAACCAGAGATGTTTCTGGATAGATCAAGCTAAGCGTGGCCCCTATACTCGCCTGCCACACACAGAAACCAACCCTGGGAGAACATTAGAAATACACATCACAGTCTGAATGTTGACACCAAGCTTTTGCTTGCCAGTCTCCTACTTTGTCCTCACAATGTTAAGAAAAACTGGGGCTCCTGGATGGCTCAATTGGTTAAGCATCTGCCTTCGGCTCAGGTCATGATCCCTGGGTCCTGGGATCGAGCCCCACATCGAGCTCTCTGCTGGGCAGGGAGCCTGCTCCTCCCTCTCCCTCTGCCTGTCACCCCCATGCTTTCTCTCTCTCTCTCTTCAACAATAAATAGAAAAAGTTAAAAAAAATAGCAAAAACAACAAAAAACAATGTTAAGGAAAACTCACGTCATCATTCGGAAATGACAGTAGGCCCGTAGCTCCGTGATCAGTGAAGTAAACGAACACGTGATCCCGGGGGCCGCTGCCGAGAGAGGGTGACAGACAAGGAGAATCAGTTGACCAGTTCCTATTCCCGTTTCCATTTCTCTGAAAAGTTGCTGTAAGAAGAGGCTCAAGGATCACAGTCTCCCAACGAAGAGGAACATAGGGCCTGCTGCTGGCCCTTGCCCTCTGCCCCTGCTGAGGGTCACCTTGAGCCACAGGGCACGTTGAGAGCTGGGAATTATGGCTGGGGAGGAGGGCATATTTGCTGGGTAGTCAGTCATACGAACCAGGTAGGATTCAAATGGGGAGGGGGGTCCTTTGGTAATTGGGCCTCACGCCAGCAGCCACAACTCCAACCAGATCTCGCCCAAATGAGGAAGGAAGCCAGGACACACAGAGGAACACAGTCCTTCCGCTCGGACTTCTTCCCTTCCAGGCCCCGTGGCCTGCACAACGTCTGCCCACCGTCTGCCCCTGCCATCGCATAGAAGTGCCACATGAAGAGATGCACGTCGCTGACCCACAGCCCGCGGCAAGGAGCGGGGCTGGTTTTCCCCAGCATAAAGGTTGGGGCTGTGCAGGTGAATGTGCTCCCCTCCCCATCAGGCTGACCCTGAACACGGCCCGGAACTGGACGGCCAGACCGTGCAACATGACCGGCCGAGGGGCTCCGTGCCTGTCTCGGGGTACCCCGTGGCATTAGAACATACCAGCTCTAGGATCCGTGGACGGCAAGAAGCAGTGTGTCTGAGTGACAGGGAACACTCCATTAATAATGAGGGACCCTGGCTCTAAGGTGAATTCGGGACAGAAAGAGGCTCCCCAAAAGAGCCACCAGCTCTGCACAGCCTGTCTGAAGTCAGGATGAAGCACCTGGCTTTGTCACTTCTCAGCAGGAGACCGGCCAAGAGTAAAGAACACCGCCTGTCTGGGGTGCCAAGTCATTGAGAAAAGCATGGGACCCATAAAACAGACATTACCTCTTCAAGACCTTTCCAGATCCTTTGCCCTTCACTGCTTCCTCATCACCTCTCAGCACGGCAAGGAAATTTTGTGGGGTGACATCCTACAAAGAATTGGAGTCAACATCAGATGCAGCCGTCAACCCAAATTGGAGCATTTGTGGGGTATGTAGCAGACCTGGGCCAGTGTTCCACACATCTCCAAGGCTCCAGGATTAAAAGCAAAGACCTTGAAATCAGGTAAGACCCAAAGCAAGGCCAGTGTTTCTGGGGCCCATGCATGACCCCTTGTCAAGTGTCCTTGCCTTTGGCCAATGGCCTGAATTCAGCAAGCCTGCCATTCCTTCCTGACCACTATGAAGGTGGGGAAATGCAAAGACGCTGGGACGCAGGGACAAAGAGCAGAGGAAGAGCGAAGCCCCAGATGCAGGGAAGCATCAGCCCTGGGCCTCTCTTTGCGTCCAATATGCTGCCTAGAAGGTCAAATCCCAAGAATGCTTGATGTCCTCAAAGATTAAAGCTAACATTGGGGGTCCCTGGGTGGCTCAATCAGTCAATCGTTTCCTTCGGCTCAGGTCATGATCTCAGGGTCCTGGGATCGAGCCCCTTGTTGGGCTCCCTGCTCAGTGGAGAGCCTGCTTCTCCCTCGCCCTCTGCCTATCACTCTGCCCACTTATGCTCTGTCAAATAAACAAACAAAATATTTAAAAAAAAAAAAGATAACATTGATGTCTAATCATTTTTAAAAAGCAATAAAGTGTAAAAGGGGGGGGAATCATCAAAAATCTTACCACCTGAAATTCCAGACATTTCCTTATATCACTATGTAAAAACAATTTCATAAAAAGGGGTCATTAATATTACACATATGATGTGTTCAATTTAAGTGTACTGGGATTTAAAAGAAATGCAAAGAACTGCTGAATTTTGGATAAATCCTTTTTTACCACCAGGGATATTAGTTCCTACACAAGCCCTCTGAAATCAGGAAAGAGAGACTATGGCAAACCACAAGGCAGCATCATTATGGGGTTTTTAAAAAATGTGTCAATTGATACAGCTTCAACCAATTGGGTTGAAGGATTTAATTCGGAATTAATTCGGAAGTGATTTAATTTGAAGTGATATATGATAAATGAAAACCTACCTTCAGCAAAATCCAGGGACATTCTACCAGGGCTGGTGCCGAGAAAATTGATTTTCAGAAAACAGTACCAATCTATAATTGGATTAGTACCAAGACTTCAAGAAAATCAGGTATTACTGAGGGAAAATCTATTTTCAGGCTTAAAGCATAAGACTAGAAACTCAAGATCAGTAGACTAACCTTTCCCCCCACTTTTCCCCTTGGTTTTCTTATAGAACTCTCAGAAATTACTCCTCAACAAGAATTTTACTAGAAACACATCAGTCTAGTGAGGTTCTGACCCTCAAAATGCGAGAACAAGGGAAGAACCATCCCCGGAATGGAAACAGACTGGGCTGCCTCCAGCCCCGTGCCCTTACCTCGCCGGTGTAGTCCTTTAGGACCCCCGCATACACGTCCGAGCCATTGGGTCTGTTGATCACAATTCCTGGTGTGGGGTTGCTGAAAACCAAAGGACACCTTGAAGGATACAGTGGGGATCTCTCTTCAACAATATGCCCCGCTGTGTATACAGTAGTGACTGTCCTTGCCCAAGAAGGTCTCATCGGCCGCACGGTCGCCCACATGCCAGGGGATTTAGAGCCGGGGTCTCAGGCAGCCCACTGGCCTCAAGTTCTCGGCGGAGCAGTGAAGGGCTGTCCTGGAAATTGAGGACAGGTGTGCCTGGCCTCCCGTGGGAACCATATAGCATCCCGGAGGCAAGATCCGAGCAAAAGACTTCTCAGAGCGAAGCAAGGGACAAAGCCAGGACACAGGACAAGATTTTAATACAATAACGTAAGACAGGGGTGCTCAGAATGCATTACAGAGTGCTGTGGTCCTGGGTCCTGGGGTCGCAGCATGGTCCAGCAAGGAAAACAAGGAGTGGAGAGATTAGTACTGGCCAAGTGTGGTACCCATGCCTGCTGCCCCTGATCACTAAGAAATCAGAGAAGCAGGCATGAGTTTGTAAAACTGAATTCAACAAATAATAAAAGCAGACACACACAGAAGGGAAGGGTCGTCGGATCTAAGCTATGAACAAGAACCTTCTAGGCATGGGGTTGCAGAGGTGACCCCTCTGTGCTGACCCCGGCTTAGGGGTCAGGAACATGCACAGCAGAATCCAATGGTGAGTTCCTGAAGCCCAGAAGGAACCTACACTTTGAACTCTTCCAAAGCACCAGGCCCAAACGCTGGTTCCTATGCCGCCGCCACTGGCAAGGCGCCCCAGCTATGTTCAAAGTTCTGCAGGAAGCAGCCCTGTGGGATTCCATCTGCGGGTCTGTTCACATTCTAAGGTCTGCATTCTAACACTAATTCTAAAGATTCCTGTGAGTCTACATGCATTTAAAATATATATATCCTGGGAGGGGGGTGCGGGGGCACACCTGGGTGGCTCAGTCAGTTCAATGTCTGACTCGTGGTTTCAACTCAGGTCATGCTCTCAGGGTCCTGGGATCGAGCCCCAAGTCAGGCTCCATGCTCAGTGCAGACTCTGCTTGAAATTCTCTCCCTCTGACCTTCCGCCATCCCCACTCATGCAAGCGCACCCTCTCTCTAAAATAAATAATCTCAAAAAAAAAATACATTCTGAATTCACCACCAAGTTCAAAACGCTGCCTACTTACTCTTCAGAGTTGGCAATGTCATCATACATCATCACGATGATCTGTTCATCGGGAATCCCGTTTCGGTGAACGATCTGGTAGGCATGGCATGCGTCCGCCTGGGAGAAATGATTTTGTCAAGTGTCAGATTTTGCCCAGAAGGAGGCCAATTTTGGACTTCTAAGGAGCAACACATTCTTTCTCATGGAAGACATGCTTTGAATCATTTCCTGTTGGTCAGGTATTTAAAATTATTTTCAAAGATGTACATTAATATTTTTTCAACTCAATTTTTAAAAGTTCACCACCCCGTCCATTATCGAAACCTCTCATTCATTCAGCAGTGGGTGTCGGTGTGAACGACACACAGACAGGCACGCACACCAGCACCACCGTTGTGCGTGACTGTGGCCTTAAGAGGTCCTGGGTATTTTATTTCCCTTTTCCAACCATGTAAAAATCTTCGGAAAGCGCTGAGTTGGGTCCGAGGAACAGAATGATGAACTGCAAATTCAAATCTTATTTCTGTATCAGACAGGATTCTTCTGATTCATGTAACTTCAGTTCAGAGAATTAAGTGAAATCTCAGAAGTTCAGCTCCGGAACTGAAAGGAGGAATGTACTAATGTACTCTTTAGTTTTAAAAAAAAAATACCAATGACATTAGGGATGAAAGATAAGCTTTGCTAATGGGACTCCTTGTCCTTAAAAGGGTGAAGGCATTCTTTGCTTCCTTTTTCAGGTGACACGCGGTATACTTCAGGACACGGGAGTCATCTGAGGACAAAAAGAAAAATGTCCCCCAACTTTCTGCTTCTGTTTCATGGTGTCTTTCAAGAACAAAAACATAGAGGCCCCTGGGTGGCTCTGTCTGCTAAGTGTCTGACTCTGGATTTTGGCTCAGGTCATGATCTCAGGGTCATGAGATGGAACCCCACATGGGGCTCCACAGTCGGCACGGAGTTTGCTTGAGATTCTCTCTCCTTCTCCCTCTGCCTCTCCCCCTACTTGTGTGCTCTCTCTCTAAAACAAGTAAATATTTTTTTAAAAAGAAGAAGGAGAACAAAGACAGAAATAAACATGAAGAGAATAACGAGCCCAGCTATGGGCCTCTCTAAAGAAGGGAGCCTTAGCAACTGACCTTCACACATTACATTCTACACCGCACTGAGCATGGCCATAAAGCTCATCTGGCATTAAAGCCAGCGCCTTCCCCGTTGCTGCCTCAGACACAGGACTTCACGGCCACGATGGGTGTTAAATACACAGTTACTGAACGCTGGGTGGGTGAGTCCAGGGTCTGGACTCATCGGATGCTCGTAGAAACCCTACATGGTCGAGGTAATGATCCCCGCTTCGCAGACAAGGAAACGGGAGCTTAGGGAGGGGAGGAGACCGGCCCGTGTCACCCAGCTCAGAGTGAGATACCTCTGGCCCTCTGACTCCTGAACTTGACATGGCTTCACGTGGGGGCCACACAGAAATCGGGGAAGTTAGAGAAGCCCGGGGAGTGTGAACAGCTAAAAACCTAAAGAAGTCATTTTAAAATAATTAAGTACTTCACATATACACAAACTGTTAAGATGTTTAAATCCCCGTTTCTGTGGAAAAATGAGAACCCTCAACACCAGCTGTGGTAAGAAATGAAACAGCCCCCAAAGCTGTCCACATCTGAATCCCCAGATCTGTGACTAGGTCACACCGTGTGACAGAGGGGAATTAAGACACGGATGGATTTAAGATGGCTCATCGGCTGACCCTAAAATAGGGAGGTGATCCTGGATTATTCTGGTGGGCCCAGCGTGGTCACAGGGGTCCTGGTGTGTAGAAGGAGGAGGCAGAGGTCTAAGTGTCACAGGGAATCTATGTAAGGAAACACTCAACTGTCCCTGCTGGCTCTAAACTCAGAGGAAGGAGCCATGCGCCAAAGAATGAGAACAGCCTCTAACAGCTGGAAAAGATAGGAACAGGGGACCTCCTCCAGAGTCCCCAGAAAGGAACACAGCTGTCCTGACACACTGATTTAATATAGTAAGACCCATTTCAGGTTTCTCACCTCCAGAGCTGTAACATCATAAATGTGTTAAGCCACTAGGCTTGTAGTGACCTGTTACACACTGATGGTGGAAGTTCACCGGGACGGGCACTCTACTGGGGAAACACCTCCCCACTATCCAATCGAGCTGGAGCTCATCCCTGCCAACCCAGGGACTCTGCTTTTAGCAAAACCCTGGAGAAACTCTAGCCAGGTGCAGTAGAGGATTACTGACAGCAAAAAGCAAAACAAAACAAAAATGAAAAACAACCAACCAAAAATAACCATCAATAGCTGGAAGAATGAACTCATGTGCTCATATAATGTGACACCATAAAGCTCACGGAAGTGGATGGAGGAATGAATGAAATACAACTCGTGTTTCAAAAGAGATGAATCCCAGGAACATAATGAGAAAAAAAGTCATTAAAAAACACATTCACTATGATGACAGTTACATAGAGGCCAAACAGGGAACGTAAACACTACACTGTTGAGTCAAATACTCATATAGTGAAACCACAAAGTAGAGTGAAGGAATGACTGAGAGAACATTCAGGAACTCGCCCTCTGGAGGGAAGGGAGGAGGACTGGATTAGATAGGGGATAGGGTCTTAGTCATGTTCTTTTTTTTTTAAGTCTGATACAGGCATTCATGTTATTATGAAATTGCACACAGGTTTTAGATATATATATGTATATATACACACACATAAAGTTCTCTGCTTTGTTTTTCATTTAAAAAAAAAACCCCAGTATGTCAGATTTCACCTACCCTAACGATGAAAGTAGAAGTGGGCAGCCACACCCACTCACTCCCCTTGGTGACAAGTCATCCTACTATTGATTCCTTTTGGCAGAAGCCGGGTTCATTAAAAAAAAATAATAATAAGAACACTTAGGGGGGGCACCTGGGTGGCTCAGTTGGTTAAGTGACTGCCTTCGGCTCAGGTCATGATCCCAGAGACCCGGGATCGAGCCCCGCATCGGGCTCCCTGCTCGGCGGGAAGCTTGCTTCTCCCTCTCTCACTCCCCCTGCTTGTGTTCCCTCTCTGGCTGTGTTTCTCTCTGTCAAATAAATAAAATCTTTAAAAAAAAAAAAACACTTAGGAATAAATCTAACACAAGTGTAAGAACTATACACTGAAAATTCGAAAATGTTTAAGGGAAATTAAAGATCCAAATAAACAAAGAGATAGCTCATATTCGTGGATCAGAAGACTTAATGCTATTAAAATTTTAAAAAAAGATCAGAAGACGTAATGCTATTAAAATTTAAAAAAAAGATCAGAAGACGTAATGCTATTAAAATTTAAAAAAATAATCAGTAGGCTTTTTTGCAGAAGTGGACAAGATGATCCTAAAACGTTTAAGAAATTGCAAAAAACCCAGAAGAGCCAAAATAGTTTTGAAAAAGTTGGACTTTCACTTCCTTTCGTATATTGATGTATTATGTACTATATTCCTACAATAAAGTAAGCTAGAGGAAAGAAAATATTATTAAGAAAATTTTAAGGAAAATATATTTACAGTGTTGTAATGTATTTACTGAAAAACATCTGCCTATAAATGGACCCATGCAATTCAAATACACATTGTTCCAAGGGTCATCTGTACACTGGGGAAAGAATAGTCCTGTCACCAGGTGGTGCTGGGACCATTTGGAAATCCACATAAAAAATAAACTTGGAAAAAAAAATAAAAAAATAAACTTGGGCCCTAATTTCACAACATTTACAAAAATTAAACCAAAATCTATCACAGACTTAAATGTAAGGAATACAATAAGACTTTTGGAAGATAACTTAGAATATCTTCAGGACTTTGAGTTCTAATTGCCAAAGATGCTGAAGATATGACATCAAAAGCATGGTTTATAAAAGGAAAATAACACACTGGACATCAGCCAAATTAAAAACCTGAATGCTGCAAAGGACACCATTAAGAAAATGAAAAGATAAGTAACAGAGTATGAGAAAACATTTGCAAAACACATACTGAGAGAACTTGTATCCAGAATGTGCAAAGGACTCCATACCCCAATATGACAATCAACCCAATCAAAAACAGAAGATTTTGAACAAACATTTCACCTAAGATACACAAATGGCTAAAGGGTACATAAGAAGGTGCTCAATATCATTAGTTATTTTGGAAATGTCAATTAAAACCATAAGATACTAATTTACAGCTAGACAGACAATAACAAGTGTTGGCAAAAACATGAGAACCAGGAACCTTCTCCATTCACTGCTTGTGGGAACGTAAAATGGTGCAGCCATTTTGAAAAGCAATTTAACAGTTTCTTAAAGAGGCTAAACATAAAGTCGCCATAAGACCCAGCAATTCTATTCTTTCTGCCCAAGAGAAACAACATTTATCTGAAGATTTACAGAAAAATGTTCTTAGCAACCCTGTTCATAATAGGCAAAAAATGCAAATAACCCAAATGTCCATCAACTGGTAAATGGAGAGAAAAACTGTAAATCGTACATAGTATTTAATCTTCTTTGCCTACAAAAAGGAACAAAGTACTGATATGCTACTTCAAAAACATTATGCTTACAGAAACAAAAGACTACATGCCGAATGGCTGCATTTATATGAAATGTTCAGCAATGCCAAACTTATAGAGACAGAAGATATGTTTTTTGTGGTGGTGGTGGGCTGGGGGCTGCAAATGGGCTGGAGGGATCTAACTGCGTAGACAGAAATGTTCTAAAACTGATTTATGGTGCTGTTTGCACAACTTGGTAAATTTACTAAGAAATCACTGAGTCATATACTTGAAGTGGGTGAATTACATACCATACGGCTATATATTTTAAGAAAGGGCAGGAGGAGTGTGTCCTGTGTTGGCCCTCTCCTCCACTATTTGGACTCCTCACCACCTTGACAGGCACGTGCTTTTATCCTCCTATATGGACAAAGGGGACAAACGCGGGAAGGGCTCAGAGAGTCCTACACGGGTCTCCTGACCCCAACCATGCCTGTGCCCTTTTCTTACAGGCGGCACTCTCTGTCAGGTCACGGTCCCCTCCCGGGTCCGTGGAGATACTTGGCTGCCTCTGACTCCACTACCTCCAGGGGCTCTTTGTGAGACTCAAGTCTATTACTGGCACTCAAAACAAGTAAGAGTTGGGTTAAACCAAGTCAAATACTTCAGAAACGGTGTTAAAGACCATTTGAATTACTTCCCCGGAACATATGTGGCCAAATGTATTTCCTCCTTAAAAATAGAGAAAAGCCTACGAGGCGGCTTGGGAAGAGGGTATTGAGCAAGATTACAAAGAATGCAAAGCCCTGTGGACTAGGAACAGAGGCTGCTGTGCGTCAGCTCATTTCATAGCTGGCAAGCGCGGTCGGACGGGCGTGCCAAAGCAGCCCAGTGTCCCGTGATGCCCTGATGTCAGCCACTGTCCGACACGCTCCGCTCCCGCTGCCTTCACCTCGGGCCCACTGTCAGCTTAATGAGGACAACGGCTTGGGAACCAAGCTTAAATTCAATTGCCATGCTCCCGTCATGGTCACCATAAAGGGGTCCGCTTGCGAGCCAGGTGAGGATCTGAGAAGCGGGCCTCCTGGTCTGCTCACGGGCAGATATACACAGAGGATCACTTCCTGGCGTATGCTGAGCACTGCAAGGTGAAGCAGGGGTTCTCTGGAGAGTGGCCTCACCGAGCCCACAACCAACTCCAATGTTCCAGGGGAGAATGAAAGATTTAAAGAAGATACAGGGGGCGGGGCGTGGGGTGGGCAGACAGAAAGCGGTGGTTGCTTGGGGCTGGGAGGGGAGCAGGGACTGACTGCAAAGAGGCACTAGGGAACTTTCTAGAATGATGGGAGTGCCCTAAAACTGGACTGTGGCTATGCTTGTGGAACAGCATAAATTTATTCAAACTCACGGAACTATACAATTATCCCAGGTGAATTGTAGGACATGTGAATGTATACCTCAATAAAGCTGTTTTTAAAAAGTGTTGGCCACACACATTTTCTAAAAATCTATAAACTGAAAGGTGGTCTTTCAGAAACATGATGACTCTGCCCCTTGGCTGTCCACCACATCTCTTCCTCCCAGCTCCAACAAGTGTGGGATCTAGGCTTCTCCCCTCCTCCTCGATTGAAACCCACCTATTTGACTCCTGGCCCCCAGGACAGATGTTTTTAAAGCTTCCAGAAGGAGGGAACGGCCCCCTTTCTCTGCACCGCAATCGAACTGCAGACCAGCGGGTGGGGGAGGAGGCCAT